>QJPP01005097.1:0-16747 GCA_003996215.1 Jaltomata sinuosa
CACTTGAATTACAAAACAAGAACTCCTTCAATTATTAACACATAACCAAGTTAATACTCCTTGTCAACCACAAATTTCAAAGTAACTCAAGTAACTACACACCACACAATCGCGGTCATTCAAATAATGCAATGCATGCAATCAAGAGTCTCAAGCTCTAACACTCAATCAAACCAGTTTCATCACCTCTCATTCGCTTCGTGGATGATTATTAGCCGATTCATCCATCCTTTACATAGCCTCCAAGGCCAGATACCAATTGGAACCTTCCCGGTTCCAATTTCCCTTGCTTGTTTATCGCACCCAGAGTCTAATGACATCCTTCACCTTGTTAAGATACCAATTGGAATGGAGAGATACCAATTGGACACAACCCATACAAGCAACTAACGAAACCGCAAAAAAAGGGATGAAAGAAGAGAAGTGTTTCCTAGAATGCTTCATAGCTTCCCTAGGATTAGATGTGGACGTATACACACCAATCTGCAGAACTCTATTCGACATTTTGCTCTTGTACTGGGAGACCGGTAAGCTAGGCTCTGATACCATTTGTCATGACCCAACCTACCGGGCCGTGTGGGCGCCTACTCTAATCACCTAGATAGACGAACCCTTACCACCCATCTAACAAGTAACATGCGGAATTAAAGTAAAGATTTAAATTAAGCCACCTTTATACTTAACTGAAATCCTTTCCTTTACAAATCCTGTTCAGAAATAAGCTACATAAGAAATTGCGAAAAAACCTTTACAATATTTAAACCCCTCCCTAGGATCTAGTCTAAACAGGTACAAGAGCTTCTACAAGATGACACAAAGAGATAAAAGACCCAACTTCCGCCATGGAATCAAAGACAGAAGTTGCTGGAGACCCTCATCGCCGTGAACCTATGAAACATCACCAACCTGCAACCAGACTATACCAAAAAGGTATAGCAAGAGTAGAGTCAGTACAAACACACGTACTGGTAGGCGTCATCGGTCAACCCGAATCCATTCCTACCATCATATAAGAAAAAAAGGGAAAGACATGAAATAAACATTATCGCTCCCTCCTTCACCTTTAACCTTGACCCTGACATCTAGGACTTCCCAAGTCACCTTGTCACGTAGACTTCCCAAGTCACCTTGTCACGTAGACTTCCCAAGTCACCTTGACACGTAGACTTTCCAAGTCACATTTAATCTTTACCCCAATCAACTACCTTGACTAAATATTCAGACTTGACTTGGCTAGCTGCCCACCCCAAACCGCTATTATACCCAACTATTACCTATTGTTTTCCAGACTTTTCCGAACCTCTAGGACAACTTTACCACCTGGTTCTATTAACCAATAACCACGCCCAGACTCTTCGTCTTCCTCTATATTTACCAACCACATGCAACTCACTTAGCAACCATTGAAACATTCAATGACAACAACAGAGTTATATCTAAATCCCTTTCTCATCCCAAAACCCGGACCCTCCAAGGATCCTCTAGCCACACCTAAGTGTTCAACAGGCTACTCGGTCTACCCCAAGACCCATCCTTATGCTTATTAACACAATTAATCCTTGACCGTCATTAGTACACTTAATGACAATAAAACATGAACTCATAACCTCTTTTACATAGTCTGGACCCACCCGGATCCCCCTTTAACACATCTAGGTGTTAACATGACAACCCGGTCTATGCAAAGACCAAACTCATAACATGACATAACAACCCGTCCTACACCAAGACCAAACTCATAACATGACATAACAACCCGACCTACACCAAGACCAACACAACAGTTATACAACAGTTCCCGGCCACTCAAGGACCACCAAATGATAGCACTTTTCAATAAACAACCCGTTCCACTTACGGAACCAATATAATGTATTAAATTCATTAAAACAACCCAGTCCGCACACGAACCAATAACAATCAATGTAATACAAAGTCAACATGCAATATGCAATAAAGTGAATCAGTACCAGGCGTGGTACCCGAGCCAACTAAATAGTAACCTATACCAGGTGTGGTACCCGACCCAACCAAATAGTAACCTATACCAGGCGTGGTACCCGAGCTAACCGAATAGTAACATGTACCATGCGTGGTACCCGAGACAATTGAATAGTAACTTGTACCAGGCATGGTAATCGAGCCAACTGAATAGTAACCTGTACCAGGCGTGGTACCTGAGCCAACCGAATGTCAACAAACCACAATCAATATATGAACACACACAACTTGTAAAACCAATAAGTAAAACTGTTCAATCAAAGACTGTAAACAGGAACATAGACATTCCACACAATTTCCCTAAGCAATTTAATGCATACAATCATTTAGACATGAGTACATGAATATACACATTCACAGAAAATCATAAGCCATCACCTACCCCTTTTCTGGGTAGAATTACGAACCATCAATTCCCGTCCAAAGACTATTCCCTGGTTCACCCTTTTTATTTAAACATGTAACTAGAGATTTCCCTTTTTAGATAAACACACAAGCATGCGACAAGCTTCCCTTTCCTAACCTTATCCAGACTGCCGCCAAGACTCAAGAAATAAACATTCCTGAAACCCCACCTAGGAGCTTCCTATTCCCGTTTCCCGTGCTCCCAAGCACTTTCCCGATTTCCTGAACCTTCCCGACATGCTAGTCCCTCAACCCATCATTTTATCACGATAGTATTAATAAGTTGAAAACATAATACCATTCACAAGACCAGTCATTCCGTACATCCTAGAAACAACACACCCAATCCCGCATTTGCCAGACTCCATGCCCGGAGGCCTAAAACATGGATTCTCCATTTCTACTATACAACAAGTACGGAAAGTAAACAGGTCTAACTACTCATGAAACCTAGCCTACCTGGGCACCAAGCAGCTACAACGGTGCATTTCTGGCTCCATAACTGTGCTCCCGGCTGAACATTAGTCCTGGAATCCGCTGTTCCAGATTCCTCTCTCTTTCTTGGTATAAAACAACACAGGACATATAATTAACACACAAGGCCTGTTCATTACCCAGATTATACCAAATCACCAAACCCCAGACCACCCATGATCATCCCACCCTTTTTCCTGGGCTTTTCCACCGTTAATTCTCCTAGTTCTATAATTTTCTATGGAAAAAATAGGAAATTAAACAACCTATGATCATAATAAGGTACTTTAATCCATACCCAAGAACACACATGCTTGGAATCCCCTTCCTTTTCTGAATTCCACCATCTCTAGGTTATTCTAACCTTTCCCCAATTTCCCTCCTAGCGATTCTACCACATAGGAAACGTAATACAAAGATTGGGGAATGAAAACCTTACCTTCGGGAAGAATTTTAATGGAAAAAGGGAAGAAACTGTCTGGAATCGCCTAGCCCTTCTCCCAAAATGAACTTGTGAAAACTGAAGTTTTGGAGGCTGTTTTTTGAATTAAAGTCCCGTCGGCCCGCTATAGCGGTCACCGCTCCGCTATAGTGGTCCCGCTATAGCGGTAGGCTGCCGCTATAGCAGTCTTAACTAGGTTGACCGCCCTTTGACCACCGCTATAGTGGTAATTTCTACCGCTATAGCGGTGGCCGCTATTGCGCGTGACCACACTCGTCCCGGACAGAAAGTCTGGAAGTTTTCTAGTTTTGGCTATTTTACAACACAATTGCTTCCTCTCGATGAGCTGAAGAAAACCTTTCACGTCAAATGCGATTTCGGTAGTTCTACTTACCCAAATTTGATTTTGAAAAGTCCCCCAGACTCCTTTTTGTCTTGGCTATGCAGAAAACTAGCTTAACCCAAGACACCTAGACCAATCCATACCCGGATTTCCCTAGACTCCACCTTGCTCCAAAACTAGCTGAGGCTAGCCTAGCCTAAAATTTCAAACTCCCAAACCCGAAGTTTTCTAACTCTAAAACTTGGCACGATTGGACTACCCATAACAATAGACCCGATCATTACAATAATGAACAACATCATACTTGTAAACCAACAAGAAACCAAACCAGTTCATTTCACATAATTGACACAGGATAGCTAGACATTCATAATTCTTTTCCTAAGCATGCAACTCATACAATACTACGCGATAGTACATGAACACATATTGCATATTGGGAAAGACAGTAACCATCACCTACCAACACTCGGATCCACGACCCTAATATTGATTTCTTTTCCAGAGACTAAATCCTGACTCACCCCCAAGACTCACATCTAGCAGACACATCAAATTTGAATCCTTCGCTTAAGACAGATACATCATGGGGATAACATCCCCTAACATTAGCACCTCAACCCTTCTTGTTTACCCAAATTATTTTACATTAAATCATTCTCGGAACTCTCTTTTAACTAGTCATTTAGTTACCCATGAAACTTTTTGGTTCCCCGAACCTATCTAAAAGTCTAAATCCTGGGTCCTAGCATCACACATCACATAAAATGGTGATTTCTAAAATCCACGATATGGTGATTTCTAAAATAACGACGGATCCAATCATTACACATACCTTGCCAAGAGTACAAATATTTACTGGCATGGATCCACTAATCTGATGTCCAAAAGGACTAAGGTGTCAAGCCTAATTTAATGAGTGACCTTTTAAAACCTACGATGGTGTTGTAGTTCTGGGACTTAGGGACTTCTACTAAAGGTCTTAGCCTAACTGACGGGTGAGCCTTCATCCCCTTGTCCGATCGGTGCTAAGTACTACTCCCAACTGTATAAATACATAAACTGACATACTGGATAGCTCAAAATACTGACTCCCTGAGAATGCAAAATAATATTGAGACTGAAAGCATTGTAATCATGTAATTCTGAATGACTGAGTATCTGACTAAAAATGCATGAAGTCTTAAACTAAATTAACTTGGGGACTCAATGGGTGAAAGGATACCCATTGATGAATTTCCACATACTTGAGAGTAGAACCGTTGAAAAAATCATTGGGTTTGGAGTCCGAAATTGAAAAACCCTGGTTTCTGCTTTGGAGAAGAAGAGCGTTTCTTTTTTTGCTTTGTTTTGCTAAATGTCAATTGAAATCTGAGGGAATGAGGGATTTGGGTAGTTTTAGGCTTAGTAATTGGTCTTATGCTAGTTAAAACGACATGCTTTAGCCTTTTAGAAGAGTAGGAAACGTCTAAAATACCATTGGAAATTAAAATAGAAAACTGCTAAAACAATTTGTATCTAGGTTCCACGAATAGGAACCACGGTCCGTGGATGGTTCCACGAGCCGTGGAACCCTATCATGGTCTAATCTATAGGACATTTTTTACTGACACTATCCACAGTCTGTGGACTTTTCCACAGTCCATGGAAACTATCTGTGGTTCCAATTCTATCTTTGACAGTTTACACTTTTGGATTACTGGGCTGGTTCTAGGCATAGAATTTTCTGGGGTGTTACACTTTCTTACATGCTTATTTGTCAATTTGGTAGTTGCAAACTCTAGATTCAGCCCCTACATATCCATTTCTTACTTGGAAGAGTGGAAATTGGATTGGGTTCTTAACAAGTAGCAAGGAATTGAGTATATTAAGGAATTATTATTTCTTGATTAGTGGAATCAAACTAGGAATAGGGATATTCTTACTTGGGTTTATCAATTGGGTCTTAATATTGCTTTCTCTTGAGTTTGGAAGAACTTATATAGATTAACTTGCTAGAGTTGGAAAATTCTGGTAAGTAGCTTACAATTGAATCATAATAATCAATCTTATATATGTGAACAAGATACTTGTATCTATGAATAAATATGCATTATTGAGGTTACAACCTCGGTCCCTTTAAAAATCTAAAAAAACAAGTCATATTTTCTTGCATTTCAAGTGTTCGATTAAATTCCTAGCTTAACAAATAGTCTACTTTTAGAAGTAATTGTTCATTCACTCTTTTATTTGTAAAAAACATAGAAAACTCTCAAATTTGCACACTCTTTAACACCTTAACACACACGCACTCCTCATAGGATCGACCCAAACCTTTATTGGGTTTATTATTGCTACGATCATACTTCATTTCATTTTGAGGTGTAGGATTGGACGTGATTAATTTTTGGCGCCGTTGTTGGGGAGTATGGTGTTTTGTATTATCATTTTATTGTGTGTCTATTTGCTTTCCTAAACTTTCTTTGTGTTACTTTTTTTTTTTTTTTTTTTTTTTTAGTTTAATGACCCTTGAGGTGGGTCAGGGGCTGAGCAGCACCCCCAGGCCTTAACATTAATAAAACAAGCAAAAAAATACAAGGAGGGGGACATAGACCTTACCTCCGATCCTATGGTGGTTCATAAGTCGGCCAGCCTACTAAGGCCGACTAACTCATCCCCGATACTAGAAAGGAAACCTAGAAACTATGCACCTACGAGAGGACTCCTCTCAATACAAAGCATCTAGGAAAGCAATAAATAAGGGAGACTCTCCCCTTTACAAAATAAAAGGAAAAGCCTAGAAAAGAAAGAAATTCATCATAGAAGCTATAAACTAACAAGAAAACAGCCTAGATGAAGAACGTCAAGTGTCACGAAGAAGCTGCAGCTGGGTGCTTAATCCGTAGATGCAGCACAAGGAATAAAGTCATGGCGGTTTTTTAATCCTTTTGGTCTTCAGTCGTCTAAGACTAGCTAGACCAACCTTGTCTAGCTGGTAAAAACCTCTAACACTGTGCGGCAGCTGCTGGGTAGTAATATAGTGACCCGGAGTAGTGAGAGTGTGACTATGCTTAGATAGAGCATCTGCAGTAGAATTGGCTTCACGGTATGCATGAGTACAAATAAAGTACTGAAACACTGTAGAGATGTCCGCAAGCCACTGAGTAAGGTGATGGAGATTCCATGGAGGTTTAATCTGATGACTTATCCACTTAGTAAGCAATTCAGAGTCAACTTCCAGAATGACATGTTGGAAGCCCTGTTGTATGCACCATCGGAGTCCATATACAGCCGCCTCTAATTCCGCTTGGTTGTTGGTTCCTACACCTAATGGTACAACATAAGCAAATATGAGGTTACCTAAATGATTGCGAAGAATGCCACCAGCTCCAATGATTCCCGGATTACCCAAGGCACTACCGTCAGTATTAAGCTTGACAAGACCAAGCTTGGGTTTAATCCAGGAAATTTTCATAATTTTCATCTCCTGAGTGCATGCATCAATGCAGGCAATAGTCTGGATCCAGTTAGAAGGCCACTGGATATAGGGAAAAGCAACTCTAAGAAGGTTGGAGATGTCTTTGAAAATCGCAAACTTCACTCTCGCAAGATTTGAATTTTCCCCCCCATATTTAGCCGCACACCTGTTTTTCCACAAGTTCCAACAGATGAAAATGGGGGTGGAGTGTAGAATGAGCTTCTGAACATCATTTCTATGCTTGCATAGCCACCATCCCATAATAAGAGTCTTGAGCGGAATTGTTTCATGACTAATCCCTAGAGAAGCCGAGAAATAATTCCATATGTTTCTTGCAAAATGGCCGCTACTGAAGATATGATCAATAGTATCCGGACCCGGGCTGTAGCAACAAAAGCAATCTGAAGAATCATAGCCAAAAGAAGTGATCTTCTCATCAGTTGGCAACTTACCCCGAAAAGCTCTCCAAAGAAGAAAGGAAACCTTAAAGGGAATATTTTTATGCCAAGTGAAATGATCGGATAATGTCCTTGTTCTATGATGTCTCACAAGGTGCCATGCCGAAGAACAAGTGAAGTTGCCATCAGAATTCAGCTTCCAAATTGCTTGATCCGGAGTGTCTGGTTGAAACTGAATTCTAGTAGAAATAATAAGAGGAATGAGCTGTGGAGGAGCAATCTGATTAATCATCTCTATGTTCCATTCCCCGTCGACAAGAAAATCCGAAACCTTGACATTATTAGCTCTCCCATTTTCCTGTCTGAAATTAGCTAAGGGTCCAACCCCTAACCAGTCATCCCACCAGAAGCAACAAGAGCCCGAATGTAGTCTCCAATGGATATGAGGTTCTGCATTAGCTTTGTTGCGCATCATATGCATCCAAATAAGTGATTGGCCAGTGTCCCATTTTTTAATAATGGGATTCGCCCTTTGGCAGTATTTAGCTCTCAGAAAATCACCCCAAAGTGTAGGTTTGGCCCTGAAAATCCACCATTGTTTGTATTGAAGAGATTTACACACATCTGCAATTCTTCGCACTCCAATACCACCTTCATCATAGGGATAGCTAAGATTTTTCCATGAAGACCAGTGATACTTTTTCTTTTCATCTTTCCATCCCCAAAAGAAGTCAGCAGTGACACTTTCGATCTGTTTCATAGTAGTTTTTGGAGGAGTAATGGCCGAGAGAAGATGAATGGGAAGTGACTAAGGACATATCTCACAAGCGTGTCTCTACCACCATAACTGAGGATTTTCGAATGCCATCCTCTAATTCTGCTAACCACCTTAGATACCATGTCTGTGAAATACATAACTCTCTGTCTACCGATGTAAAGAGGACATCCCAAATAAGTAATGGGACTTTGCTTCTGATTGAAACCAGTAACCTGCTTCACAATATTCATATTGTCCTGGAGTGCATTAGGTTCCATCATGAAGTGACTCTTGTTCTTATTGATAAGCTGCCCCGAAGTCTGTTCATAAAGGGTCAAAGTCTTCATGATAAGCTGTAGTGTTTCCTTTCTGCCGGAGGAGAAAATAATAATATCATCCGCAAAGCTCAAATGATTAATTTGAGGACCTCTTTTCTGCATATAAAACCCGTGGTAGAGATGATAATTGTGAAGACTATTCAGCATCCGAGACAATACCTCTGCGCCTAAAATAAATAGGACAGGAGCAAGTGGATCACCCTGCTTGAGTCCTCTGGTAGAGTGGAAAAAACCATGTCTAGACCCATTAACAATGACGGAGTACCAATTGTTTGCCATAGTTCGCCAAATCATATCAATGATTGTCTCACCAAAACCCATTCTTCTCAGAACCAGACATGTGTAAGACCAAGAAACTCTATCGTACGCTTTAGCCATGTCTAACTTGATAACCACATTTTCACCGTCAATAGGCTTCTTGATACCATGAATTATCTCCTGAGCTAACATGATGTTTTTAGAGATACTTCTTCCTTTTACAAAACCAGACTGGTTGGGTGAAATAAGGCCGGGAAGAATAGGAGCAAGTCTAAGGCAAATGAGTTTTGAGATAATTTTGTTGGTGAAGTTGCTGAGGCTAATGGGTCTGTAGTCTGAAAGCGTACTCGGATGGTCTACTTTTGGGAGTAAAACCAAACAAGCATGTGAAAAGAACTTAGGCATAGCATGGCCACAGAAGAAGGAATGAACCACAGCTAGTAAATCATCTGCAATAATCTCCCAGCAAGCTTGAAAAAATTTTCCGTTCATACCATCCGGGCCGGCAGCAGAATTTGGATTCATGGAGAAGACAACTTGTTTCAATTCTTCAAGGCTAGGCATAGCTTGAAGACTATCATTCTGATCATCTGTAACCATTCTGGGGATGTAGTTCATAATATTCTCAGGAATGTAAGCCTCTTCACCAGTAAAGATTTTCTGAAAGTGATCACAAGCAGCTCTAGCAATCAGCTCATCACCCTGAATATACCCCCCATTTTCATCTGTAACCTTGTGAATAAATAACCTTCTTCTTCTACCTCTAATCAAAGCATGGAAATACTTAGTGTTGGCATCCCCATCCTTAAACCATTGAAGTTGAGTTTTTTGCTTGAGAATAGCTTCTTCTAATTTCAGAAATCGTATGTATTCAGCATTAAGAGCATGCAGATTCATTCTATTCTCCTCATTATTGGTAACTATGATATTATCTTCCGCAACTTTAACAAGTTCTTCATACTCTTTGACCTTTGCAAAAATATCACCAAATTGACTTCTCGACCATTTACTAAGGGTGGAAGAAAGTCTTTTCATCTTCTGGTGGAAAGACCACATAGGATTCCCTGTCATCTCTTTGTCCCAACAAGACTTCACAGTATCAAGAAAGGTGGGATTATCCACCCAACAATTCAAGAATTTAAAATATTTTATAGCGGTATCTTGTCTAACATTCATCTCCAGTAGCAGGGGGTTGTGATCAGATCCAGTAGAAGGAAGATGAGTAACAGAAGTGTGAGGCATTGTAGATAACCAACTGTCGGACACCATAGCTCTGTCAATTCGTTTCCAGATTCTAACATTCATATCCCGCTGATTACACCATGTGAAGTCCGAACCATGATACCCCAAATCCGTGAGCCCACAAGCTTCAATAACCCCAATAAACTCAAAACTTTTCTGCATGTTGTAAGGAAGACCACCAAGCTTCTCCTTGGTAGAAGTAATAACATTAAAGTCACCAACCGTGCACCAAGGAAGACTAGAATTAGCATGATGAAGTAGTCTATCCCAAAGAGGCCTTCTGAGAATATCTTTGCATTTTGCATAAACAAATGTCATGAGAAAAGTGGTCGGATGCTCAATATGAATAATCTCACAAGTGATCTATTGGTCGTCCATATCAATAACTCTACATTCGACTTCTTGAGTCCAGAAGATCCAAATCTTACCATTTGGATTGCAAACAGCTTTATCCATAGCAAGGTGAAGTCTGAAACTCTGAAGATGAGCATTACTGGAAAAAGGTTCAAGGATGGAAATAATGGAAGTTTGGTGAATATTTTTGAGTGACTTTAGTCTGTCTGTGACACCTTTGGTATTGATACCTCTAGCATTCCAAATGATTGTATTTATCATTGATTGGATTTGGATTTAAAGGACCTAGTATTTGGTCTGCTAGGAGGAGCAGGGATGTTTGCAATTTTGGGGTTGTGGTGAATGCCTCTGGGAGAAAGACCATGTTCATCTGCTAACTGTTTCATTTCATCATCTGTGATACTAGTAGTAACTCTGGAGGGAGCAGAAGCTTTAATCAAATGTTCAGCAGTCTCTTCATCTTCTTCATGTTCAACCTCACCTTGGAACTCTTTGTCAAATTCATCCTCTGAATGAATAACCCTGTACTCATCTTCTTCATTTTCATTTTCAGGAGGTAAAGTTGGAGCCGCATTGAAAGTACATACTGGAGGCAACTGAGTGTTTAACGGAGCAAGAGAAATAGAAATCTCATTATCAAAGTCTGGATTTCTAATGGGAGTAATCTGGTCCACAAGAACATATTGCGAGCAAGAATTTGCAATCAACTGATCATTAGTATCACGAGTACAATCTGCACTTGTAGTAGCAGTTTGTTGTCTTTCTTGTTGCCTCCTTCTAGATTCTCTTCTCTTTCTAGTTTTAGCATTAGAGGTCGGATTAGAGTTACTAGAACCAGGCCTGAACTCCAAGCTTGTAGCACTGGATGCAGATTTTTGATGCTCAAAATCATCTGATGTAGCAGCAACATCTTGAGTACTAGGCTGTTTTTCAAACTCTGAATTTCGCACATGGTTTGCACCCAAAAACTGATCCTTTTTAACACTATTTGAACCAATACGAGGTACATTTTGAGGCTGTTTTGCAGGCGCACTATTACTACCATGTTGGGGCAGCTTTTGCAACTGGTTAGAAGTCAAAAAGGAGCCCAATACATGCTGCTGATCAGCACCAAAAACAGCACCAAAAACAGAACTATAAATCGGTGGAGAAGTCATCAAAGAGGTCTGTCCAGTAGCCAGATTAGAACCCTTAACTTGCTCATTTGCTGAACTGAAATCAGTGCCATTTTCATGCATTTGAGTAGAGACATTACCAGGGATTTGAGAACTACTAGCAATGGACTGAGTAGGACCGTTTTTCTGAACCAAGTCAACACCCAAAGTCTGAAATAAGTCTGATTTCAAGCCCGGAGCAATTTCTGGAACCTTACCAACATGATCACCTGATTTACCCAAGTTTTGAGACTGATCTAGAGATAAATTCTGCACCCCATCAATATTCAAACTCTGAACCAAATCTGCAACGAACTTCTGAATATTTTCTGAGCCCACTAGGTCATGAATTTTCTGAACCAAATCAGTGCTCATAGCATTTTGATAAGTAGTGGTAGCCGGATGAACTGTGGTAGCAGGGGCTCTAGAGTCATTCCTATGGTCAACCAAAAGGTTCTCATGCAAAGCATGAGACAAATCCCTCCCCTTGGATACCCCTTCCTGCAATTTAGTAGGTTTCTCCTTTTTCCCTCCATCCGTACCTCCATCAACTTCAGAATCAGAAAAAACATCAACAATAAAGTTTGAGGGGTCGCAGGGGTGTGGGAGCATTGAGTCAATACCTGTGATTCCTTTGCTTTGCAATTTTTCCACATCACAAGGGGGTTTCAGGGGAGTGGGAATAACAGAGTTCACAGGGAGGTGGGGTGGTTGATCCTGCACACCAGGATCAACATAATCAAGAGTTTGATGAGTTTCAACTATGATACTTGTTTGGTTTTCTTCATGGATTTGGTGAGTTATTTCTTTTTGTTTACGAGGGGAAACCGGTCGGTACACTTGTCTTTGTTGATGACCCCTGAAGTTCTTTGTCTTTTGAGTTTGCCATTGTCCTTCCTGTTGGTTGTTGTTATCATTCAGAGCATTTTGGTGCAACCTTTTGGGACTAGAAGTACTAGCAACAGCTTGATAAGACTCATCAATTTTGGTCAATTCTTGATTCTTTTCCCTTGCATCCTGGTTGTTCTTGGTACCTGAAACACTAGCAAAGACATTAGTAGCATCGGAATTAATATGATGTGATGCAGTTACCTGAGAAGGGTCTTGATTATTTTCGCCTGTTCCATGATTATTAAACTTGCCACTATTCTTTCCTTGGGCATCTGCATCTTTCTCTTTTCTTTCATCGTCTCTTTGTTTTGCCTTACAAGAATGCACGAGATGACCATGGTGTTTGCAATAGGAGCAATAATCAGGAATACCCTCATACTGGATAGCTTGCCATTTGCCATTGGTAATATCATCTTCATCAAAACCAAGCCAAACATGATGAGGTCTCTCTTTAGTGAGATCAATTTGGATTCTAACCTTTGCCACACTACCTCTAGTCTTCTGAAGGGATGCAGCATCAAGGTAAAGAGCTTTACCAATAGGAGACAGTAAAGCCGTCACAAATTCCAAATAGTAACAATGCCATGGAAGCTCGGGGAGAATAACCCATATAGGGACAATAGGAGTTTCTTCCTCTGGTTTGAACGTAGGAGTCCACACTTGCAATCTCATCAAATGACCATCAATAAACATTCTTTGCTTTGTCCAAACCGTAATATGATCATCTTCATTCTCCAAGTCAATGTAGATGTGCTTGGAGTTAAAGTGAGCAATCTTAACCCCTCCTTTCAACTGAGTTTGAAGAATGAAATTCTTCCTAATAACTTCCATCTTGGGCATGGTATTGTTGAATTTCCCCACCAAAGTGTATTTGCATCTAGAAGCAATTTTCACCATATAGTCATCCTTTTTGAAAATCACCGCCGGATAGCCTTGTTTGGTGGTAATTTTGGGAGGGGAGAAGTCAATGGAATTGAGATCTTTGACTTGTTTGGATTTGAGTCTAGTGGCCCAAGTTTGGGTCACCATAGGAGCAAAAGGTTCCGGGATCTTGATTGTTTTGGCATTTGAAACGGAGTTAGGATTGGTTTTTCCGTTGGCGTTACCATTAGGATCAGGTTGGTTATCTATCTCAGAGTTTGGAGACATGGTATGATCATTTTGGAGGTTTGGTTTAGGAGGTAAGATACTTGTAGTAAGCGGGAAAGTCGGTTTTTGGGGGTCATTTGGGATAAACTTGTTGAAATTGTTGGTGAGTTGAGAAAATGAATCGATGGGGGGTTTGTAGGTGGTTTTAGGATCATCGGGAAACCCGGAGTTCGACAAAAAAGTTTCGGACGTGGGCCCGGCGAGCACACTGTTTTGCGGACTGTTTTCGAGGGTTGGGATTTTGGAAACGGAGCTAGGATGGTTGGAAAAATTATTTTCTTGGTTGGAAATATTCGTGGGGTGGTGGGGAATGATCTGCGAAGAAGAAAGAATTTTTCCGGCCACCGGAGCTCCAAGTTCGCCGGAACAGTGAGCTTTTTGTTCATTTTCCGAACTTTTTTCCAAATTCGTCACTTTAGGAGATGAATTGGAGGGAGGTTTTGGGTTTTCTGAGTTGGTGGAGCTGAGGGGAGTATTTTGGGATTGATTTTGGATTTTTCCGGTGGCCGGAGCTTCATCGCCGGCGGTGGGGGGTGGCGGCGTAACCCTAGAATCACAATTCGTTCCATTAGGAGTTGAATTTGGGGGGGCTTTTGATATTTCTACACTCACCTGGTTATTGCGCACAAAACCCACCAAACAATTTCTGATTTGGTCGTCAACGGCGGCGGCGCCGCCGTCGCCGGAAATCGCCTGCGGTGGCAGTGTGCAATTACTCAAATTCGTTGAGTTGTGGCCGGTAGAATTTGGGGGTTTTTGAGGGGTTTTACTCGAAAGAGGGAGGCGGTCATTTTGGCTATGGTCTCCCATCGTCAGCTTCGCCGGAGAATCATCGCCGCCGGCCGGCGTGACGGCGCCGCCCCTATCTTTGTCGATTTGATCTGAAATTTCATGGGGGGGGTGCGGAATGAGATGAGCAACAAACCCCAGGGTGTCCGCCACCTTGAAAATCGCCGGAAATTGGTCGAAAATCACCGCGAAGGTCCGACATTTTGCCGGAATCGGGCGTTTCGCCGTTTTGATCATATCTCACGATTCCTTTGGCCAAATCCTCAGATTTTTGAGTATGTTCTTCGTCAATCATGGATCTATCATCCCTAATAGCTGATTTTTCATTAATCAATTTTCCTTGAGACGAATCAACAATTTTGTCATTGACATTGTTCTTGAGCAAACTCGGAACTGATACCCCTTCAGTGTTTTCCAATTTGCCGGAGTTGTGGGTGGAATTTTGGCCTGAATCCGGTGGCCATAGCTCCGTATTGAAATTGCGCATCTGATGGTGGTGGTCCGGTGGCCTGGGATGGCCCACCAGCGGCGGGGCGGCCATTTTTCTGATGCTGTCTAGAGAGAGAAAGTAGAGAGAGAATTTTTTAGAGAGAGAAAGTCCTTTGTGTTACTTTGAATTGTGTGTTTGTGGTGCAAGGTTAAATATGGCAGGTCTTGGACTTAATGATTTGCCCTTAGGTCCTATCGGCAATAAGGACCTGTTATGCCCCGAGGCTACCCACTAGACGTAACACGGGACCCAGGACTATAAGTATCCTAAGCTAACCCTTGGTCATAGCATAACTCAGATAAATCAATAAATAAGTGGAAGCATACTAGGAAGATCTGAAATAAAATGGATAGATAATCAAGTCGAGTAGGAATACACATCCAAAGAGGAGACCCGAATACTGTCTATGTCAGAGAAGCCTCTGAATAACATAAAGAGTTGCTGGGACAAGACCCCAGCTAACTCAGAAATCTGAAATGAAAACATAAAAATGGATACTCTATTACTAGCCCTCGAATAATGAGGACTCACCAAAATCAGCTGAAAGTCTGGCATAGTCTAGCCACGAGTCTGAGTGTAAGAGCTTGAATCTGCATCGTAAAAGGATGCAGCACAAAATGCGTCAGTACTATAGGATGTACTGAATATATGAGATAAACAGGAATCTGAGATAAACATGCTAAATAAATTCATAAAGTTGAAATCATTCTATAAGTGTAAAACTAAAATGCAAGAGACTCAATGCAATGCCAAAACAAGTTATACAAATATCATAGTAATCATAATGGTCCTGAAATCTGAAGGCAAAGAGTCAATGCATTTTAAAACTTGATATTATTTCTGTGAGAGGTTCTCCAACCGACATAGACCATTCGAGCTACATGGAATTCGATGTATACGCCCCATCAAAAGGACCCAATATACCTTTCCAAGATATAGAGGCATGATTGTGGCATGATCACTAAATCTTATGCCCAACTGAGGGGACTTAGAACCTATAGGGGCACGTAGTTTTGGGACTAAGGGTACTCTCACCCTGTCCAACTCAGTGCTAATACTACTCCAAAAACATATACATATAGCTCATAATACTTACGACATATCTGATGTCAAAACTATTCATAAATTAGGTAGACATATCTGGATGCCAAACCTTTCATAAAACATAAGGAAATATATAATGTCCAAAACTGTTGGAAAAGCATAAAGACATATCTGATGTCATGCAATTCATAAGTCATGAATCTTAAAGCTTTGCAAAACCATAATTCAAAATATACTTCCTTTCTAATATCATAATTTGAAGAATTAGGAATGCAATTTCATGAAAATAGAGGTCATGTTATCAAAACATACCAATTTTACTTGAAGCCATGCAATTCAATGAAATCATGCTAAACTTCATCATCAACATAAGGGATTTTGAAATCAACTGAGGAACTTCAATTAAATCATAGAAATGTAATAAGAAATCATGAATTCATGCCTTAGGAGAAGACCCATAACTTTTTCCCCAATTTGAGTAAGAACTGTAATTTAGAAATCCATAAATTCAATTTAGAAGATTGGGGTTTTGGACATAAGGGTAGAGAGAATCCCTTATTGAATACCCACATACCTTGGTTGAAGCTAACCCACTTGAAATTGAAAAGAAAAGGAGACTTGAACTTGGAGCTTGAGACTTGGATCTTGAAAGAGTTCTTTTCCTTTTTTGGGAGATGAATGAAGATTTGAGGAGGGACTTAGACTAATGAGGGTGAAAACCCTTCTAGAAATAGTCAAAACGACCTCATTTAGGAGTTAAA
>QJPP01005098.1:0-55178 GCA_003996215.1 Jaltomata sinuosa
AGAACGGCAAAGATGGCTGAAGCTTGGAGATGGAGCACGATGATTCCTTTGTACAAGAACAAGGGTGATATTCAGAGTTGCAACAACTATAGGGGTATCAAATTGCTAAGCCACACTATGAAGGTCTGGGAGAGGGTGGTGGAGTTGAGGTTGAGACAGATCGTGCCTATTTAAGAGAACCAGTTTGGCTTTATGCCAGGACGCTCGACTACAGAAGCTATTCATCTCCTTAGAAGACTGGTGGAGCAGTACAGGGAAAGGAAGAAGGACTTGCACATGGTGTTCATCGATCTAGAAAAGGCGTATGATAAAGTCCCTAGGGAGGTCCTTTGGAGGTGCTTGGAGGCTCGAGGGGTACCCGTGGCGTACACCAGATCAATTAAGGACATGTATGAGGGGGCCAAGACTCGCGTTAGAACTGTGGGAGGAGATTCGGAGCACTTTCCCGTGTTAATGGGGTTGCACCAGGGATCGACCCTTAGCCCGTTTCTATTTACCTTGGTAATGGATGTATTGACGCGGCAAATACAAGGTGAGGTACCATGGTGCATGTTATTTGCGGATAATATAGTTTTGGTGGACGAGACTCGCGGAGGAGTTAATGCTAAGTTGGAGGTTTGGAGACAGACCCTCGAGTCGAAGAGGTTTAGGTTGAGCAGGACCAAGACTGAATATATGGAGTGCAAGTTCAGTGAGGCGACTCAGGATGATGATGTAGAAGTGAAGCTGGATACACAGGTTATCCAAAAGAAAGGAAGTTTCAAGTATCTTGGGTCTATTATCCAAGGAAATGGAGAGATTGATGAGGATGTCACCCATCGTATTGGTGTTGGGTGGATGAAATGGAGGCTCACATCTGGAGTCTTGTGCGATAAGAAGGTGCCTACTAAACTTAAAGGCAAATTCTATAGAGTGGTGGTCCGACCAGCTTTGTTGTATGGAGTTGAGTGTTGGCCAGTAAAGAACTCCCATATTCAAAAGATGAAGGTGGCGGAGATGAGGATGTTGCGATGGATGTGCGGGTTTACTAGGAGAGATAGGATTAGAAATGAGGATATTCGAGATAAGGTGGGTGTGGCGTCGGTGGAAGATAAGATGCAGGAAGCGAGGTTGAGATGGTTCGGACATGTGAGGAGGAGAGGCACGGATGCTCCAGTGCGGAGGTGTGAGAGGTTGGCTATGGATGGTTACAGGAGAGGACGAGGTAGACCGAAAAAGTATGGGGGAGAGGTGATTCGACAGGACATGGCGCAGTTGCAGCTTACCGAGGACATGACCCTAGATAGGAAGGTGTGGAGGACGCGGATTAGGGTAGAAGAGTAGTAGGTAGAAGTGTGTGTAGGCTAGTAGGTAGGAGTGATCGTAGTGTTACGCTTACAAATTCCTTGTTCTTGGATTCCTCGTGGTAGTATTTTGTAGCAGTGCTCTGTTTCTGTCTGTTGTTTGTTACTACATATTACTCCCTATCGTCTCTTGTAGTTTTATCTTGTATTTTTATCCTGTATCATTGTTACGTCCTTTTTAGCCTATTTTTAGACTGCTTTGTCTTGAGCCGGGGGTCTATCGGAAACAGCCTCTCTACCTCACCTCTGAGGTAGTGGTATGGACTGCGTACACTCTACCCTCCCCAGATCCCACATTGTGGGAATACACTGGGTATGTTGTTGTTGTTGTTGTTGAATTCGGGTAAGTAGAACTCTCGATATCGAACTTGACGTGAAGAGGTTGGTTTGGAATATCAAGGTTTGAAGGTGTATTGCGACATGAGCAAAATTAGGAGAATTTTCGAGTTTTTGTCCCGTGTTAGTCGCTATAGCGAGTGACACGCTGCTACGGCGATGTTGTTATAATGAAAAAATTCTCGCTATAGCGAGAGTCAAAGGCGGTCAACCCCGCTAGCGGGCGGCTTCCACTATGGCGATGCCTCCACAGTGGGATTGAGCCGCTTTAGTGGGATAAGTTACTATAAATGCAAAAAAAATCCCAAAAACGTTTATTCTTTCTCAAGAGTATTTTGGGGAAGTGTTGAGGCAACTTTGAGCGATTTTCATCAGTCTTCCACTATAATCCTTCACTAAGGTAACTATTTTATTCCCCTAATCTAGTACTTTAATTTTTGTAGCTTAGAATCAATAGTTACGAGCCTGAAGAAGGGTTTAACTCAACTTAGAATGGATTTTCTGGTGAAAAAGGAGAATGTGGAGATAAACAACCTGGGTTTCTTAAAATAGGTTGTTATTTAAAGATTCTTTACTGTAATTTACCAGCATAACCATGCAATTGATAGTAAATAGGTGAATTTAAGGTGGGAGAGCCCTAGGATGGGTGAAATAATTATAAAAATTGGACTAGATTTGGGATTAAGATATAATTTGGAAATATTTAGCGCATTTGAATTAATTTGGTATTTATGTTATTATTTTTAGACCAAGATCATGCTAGAGTTTCAAGAAACGAAAAGGCTCAAGTCCAGTAGAGCATTCAAACTTGATTTGAAGTAGGTGATGGTTAACTTGTGACCCAAATTATATTATGTGTGCATGTTAACTATTTAGTTAGTATAACTTGTATAATACATGCTTAGGGAATAAGAGAATGAATGTTAAATGATATCTGGTTGTCAATCTCATGCAACGAGCTTGTCTTAAATGCTTGTTAGTTTTATAAGTGTGGATTGTATTCATTGTGGTTGTGATTGTGTGATATCTGTGATTCTTCAGTTGGCTCAAATTTCACGCCTAGTATAGATTATTGATTGGCTTGAAAATCATGTATGGTATGGGATATCTATCGATTTTCTCAAGTACCACGCTTGATACAGATTCTATTATGGTTGGCTCGGGTACTACGCCTGGTATATGTTTGATTGTTCTTTTGTGTGTTGGTTTCATGAGTGAATCAGATTTATTTATTGTGATATATTTATTATATGTTGGTCTATGAATGACCAGTTTGGTATGTTTAAATGCTGGAATAGTTCTTGTGTAGATCGAGATTGCATTATTAAACATCATAGACTATATCTTAGAGATTCTTGGGTGATCCGGATAACTTGAAAGGTATGTTGAATCTTATATGGATTGTTGTTGTGGTTCTTGAACATGTTGTATGTGGTTGTTAAGTCAGAATTTATGACTGAGAGTCTTGCTTATATTCACTGACTTGGATTATGCATGGTTGTCCTGTTTTACTAAGTTAGAGTTACATATTTATATTTCATATGTTTGGGGCTGGTGGATGACCCTACCAGTACATTATTATTTTTTTGTACTGATACTGCATTTTCTTTTCTTTTGTTGAGTACATGAAATATTTTCACAGCTGTTGCGTGACATCAATTATGATACGAATGCTTTCTGAATCTAAGGGTGAGCTGCATCTTTCGGACTACCATAGATTCATCTACTTTTTGTAATCCATTATTCAGGCTCGAACTTGTTTTATTTTCGGATTGCATTCTCATATTCTAGACTATATTAGATGTTTTAGTACATGACTTTCAGGTTCTAGGGGATATTTTTTGCAGGAATTTTTATTACTTTCTTTTAGATGTGAATCTTGGCTTATTTAATGCAAATTAATTTTTATCTGCTTAGTTATTTAAGTTTTGATTTGGTTAATTGATTCTACCATCAGAAATTTAATGTGAGTGTCACTCGCGATGGTTTAAGTCGTGACAATTTCTCATGAAGAAGCCCATGATCTTAAACTTTAATGGTTGCATAATTTTACTTCATCCTAAATTGAAGAGACTTTCGTATATTGAAAGTCAAGATATATATTAAAAAATTTCATTCATGTTTAATTTGCATTCCTTTGCATGAATTTACGTTCAAATAGGTCATAACAAGGTTAAAATCAATTTATTATGATATTTTTTAAGCAACTCATCAAATTAAAGTAGAAGAAGCAATCTACGTGACAAAATCTCCATTTGATAAAAGCATCTATCCATATTAATTGATTATAAGAAAATTACACGTGTAAAATTTTCAACTTGTTTCGACAAGTTCTAAAAAGTCATCATTTTCACCGGTATTAGTTTTATAGTCAAATAAGAATTTCTTCCTTCTCTATCTCAATTCGATCTATCAAATTCTCAGTTTGATAACTCTTTTGACTTTCATTATCTATTAAGGGTCAACTATTTCATACGACACTATTATAAATAGAGCTCAAATTCATACTCAACCTCCCTGTGAGCTTTACATTTCAGAAGTTTCGAATGTTAATTTTCTTTCTGCTAGCATAATTTTTATTGTTTCAGTGTATAGTCCATGTCACTTGCCATTATTTTTCTTGAATGTTTAGAGCTGATGATCTACATATATAAATATTTGTTGTCATCTCTCTAATTTTTTAAATATCACTTATATAAAAAGAATATTTATCATGAGAGATCCAAGCTTTATTATAATCAATACTGGAGTTTGTCATTACTTCAAAACACATGAAGAAGTTAAATATTTCATCGAAATAATAATTTTCAATTAATGCTGAAGTTTCACTCTGATTCTTTTAGATATTGTCAACAAGCATGGAGAGACTTAATTGATTTATTATTTTGAATACTATTATTTTTTTGACATGCATCTTCTTTTGTCTTGTAATATTTTTTTGGTTAAATTTTTAATTTCTGATTTTAAAATTTTAAGAGAGACAAGTTCTTGTTACATCAATCTTACACCATTCTTACAAGTTTTTTACTCTCTTTCAATTGAAGAATTTTCGTCTCCTCCAGAGACCAAGAATTTCTTACTTTATTTGAAGTGAAAAATTTATTATTTTGTTTGACGCAAATAATTTATTACTTCATTCAAAATAAAGAATTTATTACTCTGCCTGAGGTAAAGAATTCGCTGCTCTATTAGCTTAAGATTGACAAGTTAAACTCCTTTAAATGATAGTTTCTTTAAAAATTCAGCTTAAGGTGCCTTGAGGCATAAAAATTCATAAAAAGACTGACTTAAGGTGTAAATGGACAAATTTTTTATCCATCTTAAGGCATAAAAAAGGCTTCAACTTTCAGATAAACATTTTTGAAAAATTTAACTTGCAGAAATAGTGGATTTGAAACTTCAACTTGAAGATTTGGAAGATTTGTAGACTCAACGAGCAGACTTGGTTGATTTAAGACTCAACTGGCAGACTTAAGATTTTTATGAAGTACGCACACTCAGCGATTTTGAAGAATTCAACTTGTAGCTATGGAGGATTTGAAACTTCAACATAGAGACTTGGAGGATTTGAAGACTTGAACTTGCAGACTTTAACTCGTAAACTTGGTAGATTTGAGACTTCAACTTCTAAACTTGGAGACTTTGAAAATTTTAACTCAAAAATTTAATTAAATTTGAAGACTTTAACATGCAGATTTGAAATTTTTGAGGACTTCAACCTGCATATTTTATAATATTTGAAAACTTTAACTTGAATACTTGAGAGTTTTAAAGACTCCAGCTTAAAGGCAAGCAAATTTGAGACTTCAACGAAAAATTTGGTGGATCTTACCACTTCAATTTGCAGACTCGATAAATTTGAAGACTTCAACTTGCAAATGTGATAGTTTGGTAAAACACTATAATCACTTTATAAAAGATCATTTTTCATACAAATTTATCTCCATCAAGCGATCAAAATTTGGTAAAGATCCAAAGTTATATGAGGGACTTTCATGTGCTCGAACAAGTGTCAACTTATATTTTCTTGCCACTCATCCGACTGAAATTAGAATAAAACTCTAAGTTGCCTACATACATCGGTGAAGAGGATCAAGTCATTTCAAAGTTTATAAAAATAATTATTTTTTTCTTGGTCCTAACTTTTGCCTACATCACCTCTTTTGAGGTTTTCAATCTAGTGAAATTTTTGTGTCTCAATTTTTGTCTAGGATGTCTTTTTTGAAGTTTTCAACCTAGAGGATATTTTTTGGGTCGTGCGTAGTTTATACTCTTGAGGATAAGGAGTAACATATCATTTATGTTCGTGTATTAAGTAGTATTTTAACTGAAAAAATTTAGCTTAAATTTGATGAATTTCACAACTTGGAGGTTTAGGTTGGTTTGATGAGCATTTGCAATATGAAAAGTTAACTTGTAATTTAAAGAGGTTTATGACTTGCAGATTTAGCTCAAATTTGAGGAGCTTCGTGATTTCAAGATTTATCTTAAATTTAAGAAGTTTCACGATTTAAAAAATTAGCTCGTAATTTGAGAAATTATGTGACTTGAAGATTTACCTCGAATTCGAAGAGCTTTGTGATTTTAAGATTTAGCTCTAATTTGAAGAGCTTTGCGATTTAAAATTTTAGCTTGTAATGTGATAAGCTTTGTACTTGAAGATTTAGCTCAAATTTTAAGAGCTTCGTGATTTCAAGATTTAGCACGAATTTAAAGAGCTTTTCAACTTGAAGACTTAGGCCAAATTTGAAGAGCTTTTAAACATGGAGATTTAGCTCAAATTTAAAAAGCTTTTCAACTGGAGATTTAGATCAAATGGAAGAGCTTTCTAACATAGAGATTTAGCTAAAATTTGAAGAGCTTTGTGACATACAATTTAGGATCGTGCTTTTAGGAGCATTATAACTTACAGTTTTAGGTTTGTGCAATGAGAATCATTGTAACTTGCTTTTGAGGCTCGTGCAATGAGGAAAATTGTAACTTGCAATTTAGGCTCGTGTGATGAGGAGCATTGTAACTTGCAGTTTAGGACGAGACATATATAAACTCTTCGGATTCATCTTCAGATACAAACTTGCCTCCATTATGGAGTTCTTCTATATCTTCATGTTTGCGAGACTCACAGACATGCAATCATTGATCTTTACTTGTAGTCATGCTCAATTTCATATCTTGCGTATGAGTTGCCAGGTCTTTAAATATATTGTCTTTAATCCTTTAAAGATGTAGTGAAGACTCCAATTCATGCCTTGAATGCATATTTCAATGCTAAAAGTTTCACTAAGGCGATCTTTGTAGTTGAGGCTCAAACTCCTCCAACAATTAATGAAGTTAATAACCGATTCACCTTTATATTGACATGCATTTGTAAGTTCAATCATACTTACAATACGCCTTGTGCTATAGAAATGATGAAGGATTTCTTGCTTTAACTACTCCAAACAATCCATAGAACCAGGTTTGAAATTTGTGTACCAATGAAAAGTATTATTTTAAGAGATCAGATGGAATGCTTGATAAGATAATCATCATAGGCTTTAACGTCGTTGCAAGTTTCAATAAAGTACACTATATGTTATTTGATATTTTTTTTGTCATCAACTACGAGATCACCCCAAGGACGCCTTCGGCATCCAGGGGTCACAGACCGACCATTGATACTTAGGAGGTTGATAGCCAACATGCATCCTCAAATTATCAATTCTTTGTGTAATGATTTTATATACGTGAGAATTTTTTTGAATGAGGACTCATATTTATTTTTGATGGTCACTATGTTGTAGTCTTTATTGTTTGCTTTATGAAGGACTTTTTTTTTGAATCCCAGAAAGTTTCATAGGTTCTTCACTTAATTCTCTATCAGACATGCTTTTCATCTTATTTGTCAGCTTGAGAGTTTTTTTGTCAAGCCTTCAACTGTCTTAGTCAAATTTACAAGTTGTTCTTTTATAGTGAAAGTGTCAATCATCATTATTTGTACGACTATCCCAGAGGATGAAGAATGACGTAGATCACTATCCGAATAGAGCTTGAACTGAGAAATAATTTGATTGGATAGTGAAGCATATTCAACGTTCAAGATATCATCTTCTTTTATGGAGGGATTATTGGACTTGCGATGTCATTGATGTGGAAGATTAAGTTGAACCAAAATTCTTTTGACCACATAAGAAATATCATTCTCTCCTTCTAGTATATAGAAACAGGATTACTACTATTGCAGAAGATAAATCAGAAACATAATTGGCTTGGATGGTACTTGAAACACTTGTTGTCCTAGTATTTTAATTTTGCTCTTTTTAATTTTGCTCTTTTTAATTTAACTAATAATCTCCACGATGACTTTCAATTCACTTTTAGAATTAGATATTGAATTTGGGGTTGATCTTTATTTGAGTCATTTTGATGTTCTTCAACTTTTAAAGGAAGAGATGAGAGGTAAAAATTGTTCCATTAGGTCATAATTTATTGACAATAAAATTCACGTCGAGAAAATAATAATCAAGATAAAAAATATCGTGACAATCATAATATTTTATTTCAAATATATGAGTGTTACAATGTCTATGAATCTTCTGATTTTTCCTTTTAAATATAAATTCAAGAGATTTTGATCTTGATCTTGAATCTTGATAGACTTTAGCTTGACTTGTACTTGAATTCAAGGGGCTTAAAATTGATCTTGAATTTGGTGGTCTTAATTTGTATTTGAATTCAAGGGATTTTGAGTTTGATCTTGAATCTTTGTTTTGTTCTTTATAACTTGTAGAGAAATGCTTGAGTGCTTGAATGCTTATAGCTTGTAGAAAAATATGTGGCGTTTGATCCACAAGTTGTCTCTGGCTTCTTGTTAGAATTTCAATCTCTTTTCTGAATTATTGAAGACCCTTATTTATAATTGTAGAATGAAAGAGTTGTGGTAAGGACATACTTTTTTTGGCCAATCAAATTTAAGAAATATGGTGATATTTGATTTATCGAAATATGTCACTTATACAGACATGATATATTTTTATCAATTTTTGATTTGACTAGACATATTTTGGCATGTGAAAAGATTCTATTGGCTTCTTCATTTGATTTGACATGCCATGTCGTTTGACAAGTGGTGTCAAATTGAGCGTCTAGAATAAGATGACATCTTGGGCTTAGCAATGTGAGCTCATCATTTGTAGCCCAATTTGGTGGACTAGCCTACTAAAATTAATCTTTAATTAAATATTTATTTACTGAACTTAAATAATTGATCTAATTATATTAATCCATAATATTTATTTAAACTAATATATATTGAATTTAATATAATTCAAATTATTTTATGAATTTAAATTTGATAAAATTTACGTTCTTACGATCTATATGTTGAATTAGAGGACAATGGTGGAGATATAGAGTTGTACAGGCTAGCCAAGACAAAAAATAGAAGGGCCCACGACCTAGATCAAATGAAGTGTATCAAGAATGAGAACGATAAAGTATTGATGGAGGAGGCATTCATTAGACAAATATTGCATTCATACTTCTATAACCTTTTGAATGAAGAGGGAGACAGATGCATTATACTGGGGGATTTAGAGCATGTAGAGAGGCATCATATTTTATTTGCAGATGACATAATTTTGATTGACGAGACTCGCGATGAGTTAACCCTAAGTTAGAGGTTTACAGAAACTCTAGTGTCTAAATGATTTTGCTTGAGCAAGACTAAGACCAAGACAACTACTTGGACTGTAAGTCCAGTAATGTAATTCATGAGACGGATGTGAAATTGAGGCTTGATATATAAGTTATCTATAAAAGAAGAAGTTTCATGTATCTTGGTTTTATTATCTGAGAAAATGGGGAGATTGAAAGGATGTCATTCATCATATTGGTGCAGGGTGGATGAAATGGAGGCTTGCATCTGGAGTCTTGTTTGATAAAAAGGTTCCACCAAAATTTAAAGGCAAGTTCTACAGAGTGGTAGTTAGACCAACTATGTTTTATATGGCTGAGTGTTGACCAGTCAAGAACTCTCACCTTCCAGAAGTTCGATAGTTTCAAAAATGAGAATGTTGTGATGAATGTGTAGACATACTAGGAGAGATAGGATTGATATGGGATATCCGAGACAAGGTGAGAGTAACTTCAATTAAGGACAAAATGCGAGAAGTGAGACTGAAATGGTTCGAACATGTGAAAATGAGATGAACAGATGCCCTAGTGTGGAGGTGTGAAAGGTTGGCTATGAATAATTTTCGGAGAGGTAGAGGTATACTGAAGAAGTATTAAAGAGAGGTGATTAGATAGAACATGACACAGTTTCAACTTACTGAGGACATGACTTTAAATAGGAGGTTGTGAAAGACACGAATTAGGGTAGAAGGTTAGTAGGTAACAATGTGTTGTCTTGTTATTCATCCATATTAATAATTGTACATGTAGTGCCTTTGATTTCTGTTGCTATCTGTTATTTTTCATACTTAGACTATCATTTTATTTGTTCTGTTACTATCTTGTTATTATATGTTATTTTTTTGTTACTATCTTATATATCTTGTACTTGTGCTACTTTTTTTTCTGGATTATTTTAGATTATTTTTTTCTTGAATTGAGAATCTATTAGAAATAATCTCTTTATCTTTAAAGTAAAAATAAGATATGTGTACACTTTCCCCTTTATATTATACCAAATATATTACTACTGTTATAGCATCTACATAAATCATGGAAATATGATTTAAAAACATTCATTAATACAACTGTCTTCAATATGAAAATTTGAGTCCCGACGTATATTTATACTCCATTCTGTATATAAGAATAATAATTTTAACGACTAAATCAATCAAATGATTTTTTTCTTTCCCAAGAACAATCAAAGGATTGAAATTGCACCCACCTTCCATTTATATTTCTAAATTGTTCTTTTCATTTTAATTTAGACAGAATAGAATCATAGATTGGGTTACTTTAAATACTGATTTTGAAATAAAATTAAAAATAAAATGAAGTTAGGAAATTAAATGTGGAGCATTTTTGTAAATTTGAAATCCAACTCCAATTGAAATTTGGAAATCCGGTAATCAAACATAGATTTTGAAATAAAGTGAAAATTACTCAAAACAAAAATTCTTATAGCCAAACACTCCTTCCGTTCATCTTTACTTGTCCAGTATACTAAAAATAAATGTCCAATAATATTTGTCCAGTTTAAAAAATCAATAGATGATTGATTATTTTATATCCATTTTACCCTTGCTATTAAATACTATTCATTACTTAATGTTTTTTCAAAAAACTAAATTTATTATATTTAAAGAATGATATAGTAAATTACTTTTATTATATTTATTACTCCATCCGTTTCAATTTGTTTGACCTATTTTGACTTGGCACGGAGTTTAAAAAAGTAGAGAAATTTTTTGAATCTTGTGGTCATAAGTTTTCACCGTTATTTTAAGGAAAAAATTAAGGCCTATTATTTAAGTTTGACTTTAGGCCACCAAATTTGTTGAGTAGCCCCGAGGAAAGAGTCATTTTTTTGAAATAGACTAAAAAAGAAAATATACCAAACAAATTGAAACGAAGGGAATATTATTAATAATGGAAGTAAAGATGAAAGAAGAGAGAATACTGTCTAAAAAATTTGAAATTTGAAATTATATATTACTCCGTAATTTTTATATCAAGTCAAATCAAAATATGTAAAATTTAAAAAAAAAATTATAGTACGTAGTATAATAGGGAGTACATCGTCAAGAGCTGAAAAGGTAAAGAGAAGAAGAATCACGTGAAGGGGCACAGAAAGTTATTAAGGGGTAAAGCAGAAGGTTCAGCATGTCTGACGCTGCACGCTACTGGTGAATGCCCACGTTTCCACTTTCCCAAAGAAGACAATACTGCCTTTTTATTTTAAATCTCACCTCAGTATCTCTTTCTTTCTTTTAGTAGTGTGTTCTCCATGAATCACTTTATTTGTCGTCTTTATTAAAAATAGATGATCTAAAAGAATTATTATTTTCAAAAATTAAAATAGAATTAATTATTTATTTACAGTTTCACCTTAGTCATAAATATTAAAAAATATTACTCCATTCGTTTCAAATTGATTAACATATTTTAAAAAAGAGATTTACATAAGAGAGAAGTGGTGAAAACACCCCTGAATTATACGCGAATTATTACTTTAGTCTCCAAACTATTTCTAGCAATTAAAACACCTCCAAATTTGACTAAACGAACTTAAAAATACCCCCAAGGCCCAAACTAAACGCGAATTATTACTCTAGTCCTCAAACTACTCATAGCAATTAAAACACCCCTAAACTTGACTAAACGAACTTAAAAACATCCTAATTTTCCATATCTAATGAACATGGTTACACTCTAGTATGGTTAATTCGTAAATCTGATTTAGGGTTGCGTTAGATTTTACAATTCGTGGATATGGGTTAGAGTTCCATCGCCGACGTTTGCTACTAGAATTAATCATGTTTTCTGCTCCTTTTTATTGTATTTTCAGTCATCTTCTTCATTGTGGTTAATTGGTAGAAGATGACTGTTGAGTAACAGCTTGTGGTTTAAAATGTTTTAATGAATGAACTAAATAGGTAAGAAGATGGAGTTTTAGCCGTTGAAGTGGGTTTAAAATTAATGAAAAATATTAGATATGGGGCTTTTTATTGTTGGCTGCCTACGCGATTTTTTTTAATAAGTTCCTCGTGCGCCTAAATGAGGTCGAGACCACTTGTTATGCAATGTGGCAGATCAAGGGTGTTTTTAAGTTTGTTTAGTCAAGTTTGGGGGTGTTTTAATTGCTAGGAATATTTTGGAGACTAAAGTAATAATTCATGTATAGTTCAAGGGTGTTTTTAAGTTCGTTTAATTAAGTTTGGAGGTATTTTAATTGCTATGAATAGTTTGAGGACTAAAGTAATAATTCACATATAGTTCAGAAGTCTTTTCACCACTTTTCTCTTTACATAATTAATCAAATAAAACAGTAGTATCTCAAAAGGGGCAAAGTAATTTGATCATAATTCTTTTAATTAATAATAAATAATTAAAAGAATTGTTACCAAAAAAGTATAATAAAGGAAGTAAGTGTAATATCAAAAATCACAAAGAAGGTGAGTGAAATAAAGTCAAAATTAGAGGAAAATCTCTAAAATTATCCCTTAATTTTTTCTAGCTTGTATTATGTCCTTGCTCAGGCCGTAAGTCGGACATAGAATTATTTGGAAAGTTGTAAATATGTATAATACCTAAATATTATGTTTGAAAAGTGGTATGTATGGTTAGAAGAGGAGATAACTATTTTGGAATAAATTAGAGTCGTTTAAGAAATGAAAGACTTTAATTGCACATATTCTAACTTCAAACGATCATATCTATCAATATATAATGAATTAAGACACGAGATATACATATCAAATGAAAGCTCTTCGAGTGTAGTTTTTGGAACTTCAAATTATTTGTCATTTTAAAAAAAATAGTCAACCTCTCCAAATGTGAAAGTCACAGTGTCCAACATTAGCTATCCCATACTTGCAGATGCTCTACGTCTTCAAATTTATATGTTTGGAGAAGTGGTCAACCTCCCCAAATGTAAAAGTCACCAATACGGTTGGTGTATGTGTCAGTTATACCAACACTTATATGTGTCATTTTTTTCTCCAATTTATCTATTGGGGAGAAGTGGTTAGCCTCCCCGAGTGTAAAAGTCGCCAAGGCCGAAGAATGGGCTAATCATCCTCAGCTCACAGATGTCATTATTTGATTAATAAAATTTTCAAAATAAAAGAAACTCAATTATATTCAATCGTCAAAACTTAAATCAGATTTCACGTTTCACTTCAGTTTTTAGTTGATTTATTAAATTGCTTAAGTCAAAACTTAACTTAGATTTAATGTTGCAGTTCAACTTTCAAATTTTAGTTTAATTTATTAATTTTTTCAAGTTATAATTATTACATTCTTATTATAATTGTTTATGAAAAAAACTAGTGCCAATTGCTAACACAAGAACCAGGTTCTCGTGCACGTAAGTAAAAACTGTAAAGACAAGAACACACAACTTTATGTGAAAAGCATCCTTGCTCAAGAGAGTAATGATCACGACCTACGAGATGTAGAATTTAACAAATCAAATCCACTAATTTCAACAGAGCAAGTTTTATGATTACAACTCATTAACCAATGGAACTAACTCTAGTACGTACTCTCAACAGTTTTCTCTAACTGTTCTAGCAACAACTCTCCAAGAAGTCAAACTTACTTTTTGTTACAAGCCTCACTAATTCTTACACAATAGAATAGCTATGACTCAACAACTAAACTATTACTGACTCACACAAAATTCAATTTTGTATCAAGAATAATCAACTTAGAGTTTTTCTTGAAGCTCCAATGGTTGTTGTCTCAAAGTGCTCCTACTGTTATAGAATAATGTCTCCTTGGTGCATGCAATAGGTGATTGATTCACGAACTAGGTCTTCTCCGTGTATAGTCTTCATATTCATGGGCTTTTTTCCAAGTACTGCAAGGACAACCCTAAGCTTATAAGGTGTTCTTTTTTTTTGGTCTACAAGTATTCCACTAAGTAGAATCCTCATGTGATTTTGATTCTCATAAATAGCTTCACCTTGACTTGTCCTTGTATCATGTGACATTACACACTTCTAATCAAATAGGAACTTGGTACACACTTTTGTCTATCATTAAAACATGCAATATAAGTTAAGATAATATAATATTAAATCCTCAAGGTTTCTTCAATTTTTCTCTTTTTGATGATGAAAAATTCATGATTTATTTGCCCTATTTTTTGCATACCACATTATTATAAAGTGCAACCCCAACCCCACATTAGATTTTGTTTTGGCATCATTAAAAAAAGTAAGACAAAGAAAGTATTGCATATATAGAGCGCAACAAGAAATGCTCATGGCCACTGAGAAAACAGAGTCATATGCAAGAAAAGCACCGCACAAAATCCTGAGGATATTAGCCATCTCAAGCATTAGCAAGTCAACTCAGCAGTAGGAAAAATAAGACACAGTAGTAATTAACAGAATATGCAAAATATTTCAAACACTGCCTTTATCAAAACATTCAAATTTGTTACAAAACCAAAAATAATTATTTGTCAATAAAATAGAAACCAAAAAAGCCATCAAAACAGGTTTGAGAGGGACTTTAGGAAGAGGCTGATGCTTTAGGAGGAGTTGCATGAGGGCATTCACACTGGAGAGGTAAGTGTTGCTTTTTTGGAGCATGTCATCCTTCAGAGTGCTCATGTGTGCCTGGGATGCTGCTAGCTGGTCCTTCAAGCTGGATATCTCCTTCCTCAGCTTGGCATTCTCTCTATGTGTAGTCTCTAGTTCCAATGTGAGCTGAGTAATCAGGCTAGAAGCCTTTACCCCAGTTGGTCTAGTCAAAAAGCAGTCACATTCACCCAGGGTCTTGATAGTAATCGTGTCATTCTTGTGACCACCCTACCATACTTTAGCTTTACTACACAGTTCTCAAATACTACGGTGAGTAGGAATCCATAGACTAGACCATGAAGACCCTTCTTAGGAGAAATTACTCTCTGTATATGTTTGATCATGAGAGCAGGAAAAATGATTTTCTCATCAAGATTAAGTGATTCATGATTCTCATGTCTCTAAATGAAGTCTCATGTCTCCTTCCATATCTACGTTGCACTTCCTTGTTCACAATCTCAAATAAGAGTTTGTGAAAAGGCTTCATCCTCCTTTGATCACCTTCCTAGGAATTTTCTTTTTTCTCTAGTGAATTTTCTAGCGAGAATGCAGTCCTCATTAGTGTCCCATTCATAAACCCTCAGTCCCTCAGCAAGGTCGTATAATATCTCCCCAAGTCTCACAAAATCAAACACCATCTCCACCCCTCCAATCTTAGAACTAACCACCCCTCCCTCAAGAATATTCAAATGCACATAGAACTCTACCACCTCATTCCCATACACAATATGATCAACCATCCTAAAAAAACCTATCGAATACTTTTGAACAAAAGAATTATCCATTATCTCAAGGTCAAAGACTTTTCCCTTCAACACTATTTTAGAGCCATAGTAATACTCATTTTCCATGGACAAGAAATTTTCATAGTTCTTGTTCACCCTTTAAATCGTGGTGGAAGGAGGAGCAAATTCCTCTTGCTCCAAGTGATCGAGAATATCAATGGGCTAATTATCTTCCACTATATTTTTCTTACCCTTGGAGGTTCTTGCCTTTTTGTTGGATTCAACAATAGCTTTAGCCGTTGTAGTCCTCTTGCGAATGTTGGGAATTCGAGATGGTAAGAAGGAGGATAAGGGTTTTTTGGTTTAAGATTAGGCTTGGGTTTGTGTATTGCATATTTCTTGTAGACAAGTACAAGAGTGGTGACTGCAGTGGAGAACTTTTAGGCAATAAGAATGTTACCATCACTATCACTTTAAGCCAAAAAAAAGGGGAGTGGGAAGGGGTTTTGTGAATTCATGTTCAGGTTATGCAGAAATGGCAGTCTCTTCTTCCTGTGAAGTCCAACTATAGACTAAGGAGTCGAATTTTTGATCTTGAGTAGATGAGGGTTTTGGAGATGAGGGCTTTGTAGATGGTTGTTATTCAGGGGCAAAAGAAAGGTAAGCAATAGAGACCTTTGTGGAGGTCAAAATGAAAGGTGGGTGAAGGGGATAGAGAAGCACAGAGGGTGATGTTTTTATTTAGAATGATGGATGGTTTTTAGGAGAGAGAGGATTTCTTTTTGAGTGTTTGAGGGGATGAAGTGATGGTTGATCAATTATTGGAAAGAGAGTGAAATGATTAAGAGGCATCAATTTTGATTTTCCCACTTGGCAATGATATTTTGTTATAGAAAGAAGAGAGGCTTCATCGAGGATCAGGTTCTTATGACAAAAGAATATTTTTAATTTTTGCACTTAATGAATAGTAGCTTTGAAAAGGATGTACATTCTTGCTTTTTTTCACAAATGAAATGCTGCTTGAGTATTGAGAAAATAGGGGTAATATCATCAGATCTCAGTAATAACTCCTTAAGCTGTGGTTGTAATCCTGCAAAGGGACAAGACTAAGTCATTTTTTGTATCTCTTTATTATGTAAATACCTTCATTCTCTTAGTCCTCCGAGCCAATCAATAAGGGAGGTCACCTGCCACCTTCCTTTTCAGAGGTGATTGATCAGATCAAGTGCCAGTCTATTTTTTTCAAATTTCTCTCTATCTAGAGTTTTTATGAATATATCAGCCACTTACTCATCAGTATCATATGAAGTCATCTGAATCATTCCTTTTTCCACACTATCTCTGAAAAGATGATGTCTCACATCAATATACTTGGTTATCTTATGCTGAACTAAATCTTTTAGCCATGTTTACTACACTGGTATTATTACACATAATGGAAATGCATACCATATTAATGCCAAAGTCACTAAAGTTGTTGTTTTATCCAGAGCAATTAAGAGCAGCATAATGCAACAACCACATATTTAGCTTCAGCTATTGACAGTGACATAAAATTTATTTCTTGGTAGCCCATGATATCAGGCATGGACCCAAGAAGTGAGCCATTTCAGAGGTACTTTTTCTATATACCAAGTATCTAGTATAATGAGTATCAACATAGCCCACTAAGTCAAATGAGGCTCTAGAAAGATACTATAAAACCAAGTTTTGAGTACCTTTGAGGTACCTCATAATACTCTTCACAGCCTTCAGATGGAACTCTTTTGGAGAAGATTGAAAAAGACTGCATAAATCAATAATGTACATAATGCCAGGTCTGCTTGCAGTGAGATATAACATAAATCCTATCATCCCTCTGTACTTAGTTTCAGTTATTGGTTTGTCTCATCTTGATCAAGTTTGGTAGTGGTAGCAATGAGGGTCTCATTTCTTTTGACACTCTCTATCTCAAACTTTTTCAGTAGCTCCTTGTTATACTTCAGTTGGTGGATGGATGTTCCAGTCTAGGTCTGTTTGATCTGCAATCCCAAGAAGAAGTTCAATTTACCCATCATGCTTATTTTAAATTCACTACTCATCAAGAAAGCAAATTCAGTGCAAAGTGAATCATCAGAGACACAAAATATTATGTCATCCACATATATCTGAACAATGAGAAGCTTCTTTCCTTCTCTTCTTAAAAAAAGAGTATTGTCAATTTTTTGTCTTTCATACCCATGATCAAGAGGAAAAGATTATAATCTATCATATCAGGTTCTTGGTGCATGTTTGAGTCCATAGAGAGCCATGTCAAACTTGTACACATGATCAAGAAATTCAAAGTTCTCAAATTCTGAGGGTTGCTTCATATAAACTTCTTCTAACAGATATCATTCAAGAATGCACTCTTGACATCCATATGATGCATATTAAACTCCATGCATGAGATACAAAAATAATCAGCATCCTAATTGCTTCCATTCTAGTCACTGGCATAAAAATCTTATCATAATCAATTCCTTCCTCTTGATTGTATTCTTGGACCAGAAGTCTGGCTTTGTTCCTGATAACTGTTCCTTGATCATCTAGTTTGTTCCTTAATACCCATCTGGTTCTAATAATGGTTTTGTCTGCTGGTTTGAGGACCAGGTGTCATAGCTTGCTTATCTCAAATTAATTCAACTCTTCCTGCATTGTCACAATCCAGTCTGTATCCAATAAGACCTTTTAAATATTTTTGGGTTCTATATTTGAAAGATAGGCTGAGTAAGCACACATATTCCTTATTTTGGATCTAGTGTGCATTACTGAATCCATAGGAAAGATGATATTTTCAACAGGATGAGAGCTTTTGTGTTTTCAATATCTGCTATAAGGGGGCTCTGAAGGTCCAGGTTTATTCAACTGATAGGAAGTTGTGTCTCCATAAATAGTTCCCCATGAGACCACTGTTTCATATGTTCCTATGGGATTTCACTCAATTGTAGTGATGATATCTCTGTGCATATCCTCTTCTTGTTCATCTTCTGAGTTAGCCACCAGATCAATACTCTTACCATATCACAATGCTCCTTTTTTTCTCACATAGTTGTCTTCATCAAATATTGCATGTATACTTTCTCCCACACAACTAGTTCTCTTGTTGAAGATTTTATAGGCCTTTCTTTAGGAGGAATAGCCTAGAAATATTCCTTCATCACTTTTAGGATCAAATTTTTTCAAAGCATCTTTTCCATTTTTATGTACAAAACATATGCATCCAAAAGGCTTAAGATAGGTGAGATTGGGCTTTCTCCCTTTAAGCAGCTCATATGGAGTCTTGTCAAGCAATGACCTCATAATACATCTATTAATGAGATAGCATGTTGCATTCATAGCTTCAGCCCAGAAGCTCTTGGAGAGTCCACTAGCTATAAGCATAATTCTGGCCATATCTTCCTTTCTACTACTCCATTTTACTGAGGAGTTCTTGGAGCAGAGAAATTGTGATCTATGCCATATTCAGCACAATATATCAGGAAGCTTGTATTTTCAAATCAGTACCATGATCAGATCTTATTCCTATCACTTCAGTATTCAACTTCTTTTGGACCAGTTTTGCAAAGGTTTGGAACATATCAAAAGTTTCATCCTTGGAACTTAGAAAGAATTTTCATGTAAATCTGGAGTAATCATCAACAATCCCAAACACATACCTCTTTTCACCTCTTTTAAGTACCCTTATAGGTCTATATAGATCCATGTAAAGCAATTCTAGAGGTCTAAAGTGCCCATCTTTTTGGGCTTGAAGGATAATCTTACCTGTTTTACCCTAACACAAGCATCACATACCAAGTCTTCTACCATTTTTTTCTTAGGCAAGCCTAGTACCAAGTCTTTTGATACCAACTTGTTGATTAATGAAAAGCTTGCATGACCTAGTCTCTTGTGCCACAACAGTGAGCTGCTAGTTAAAGCACTGGGTAAGTTAATTTTATCTCCTGTGGATCCATAATGTCAGTCTTATATACATTCTTGTGTCTTCTGCCTCTGAGTACCAAATTTCCATTCTGAGTTAGTTACTATGTAGTTAGCTGATGTAAATAGCACATCATTCCCTTTGTCACACATTTGGGATATGCTCAACAGATTGTGTTTGAGACCAATTGCATAGTAGACATTCTCTATGGCTTGAGAAGTAGACTTTCCCACCTTATCAATTTCAATAATTTATCTAGTTTTTCCATTTTCAAAGGCCACTCTCCCACTTTGAAAGTTTGTGAGTAAGAGAAAGTTTTCCTTATTCCCAGTCATATGTCTGGAGCATCCGCTGTCCAGATACCAGGGCTTGCTCTTTCCTCTCAACTTCACCTGCAAAGATTAAATCAGAGGTTAGACTTAGGTACCCAGTTTAACTTGGGTCTCTTTCTGTTAGAAAATAAATGAATCAAATTTTTCTTAGCCCAATGAGAAAGATTCTAACTTTTGTTGAGAACTTTCCTTAACTTTTGATGTGTGGCCATATTCACAAAGTTAAGGTTCTTTTTTTCAGCTCTGTGTTGTGCAGGACACTATTTTATGAGATATCCTTCTTTACCACAAGAAATACACAACATCAACATAGAGGGGTTGGTATGTGAACCTTTATAGTTTTCAGGTTTGAATCATATCCCATGTTTAGTGATGGATTAACTATTCAGAATATGAGATAGCAAGGTTGAGGATTTAATCCACCTTTAGTTGTGTTTCAACTCAGTTTTAGCCTTATTTAAATTTTTTACCAGCCTATTGTTCTTCTCAGACATTTATTGAATAATAACATTCAATTTCTTGATGTTATTATCCAAGTTCTATTGAGCAATGATGGCTTTGTATTTTCCTTTGTGAGAGAATTCCTTTAAGGAGTTTTTTAAGGACAAATTTTCTTCTTCAAAAGTATCATAATCCAATCTCAGAGATGCATACTCGTTCATTAATTGATCTTTATCAGAACAGGCAGAATAGTAGGCATCTATGAGAACAGATCAAAGAGACTCAAGTTTTCTTTTGGAGTAATTCTTCAAATCAGGTTTAAAGTTTGAGTAACATACCTCAGGGCCTCCTTGATCATTATCATTGTCTGAGTTTGATCCAACCATGAGGGAAATAATAGTCTTCTTTGAGTTGACTTCTTCATTCTCATCCTTAGAGTCACTTATGGCTGGTAGTGCTAGAGTATCTTTATGATTTGCCTCAATCATACCAACAAAGATTGATCTTGAGGACCGTCCTCATTAGATTCATCAGATCGTTCTCCCATGACTGCCAAGGCCTTTTGCTTAGCTATGTCAGCATCTTGTGATGTCTTATTTTGATCTTCTATTTTTTCACCAATATTTTTCTTGTGCTTCACAACCCATAGTGGACAAACCTTGATGAAGTGATCAGGACTTCCACACTTATGACAGAGTTGTTAAGGATCCTTTTTAGGATTCCTAAGAGTTTTCCTCTGGAAGTTTTGGCATCTTTTAAACATACACTGAAACTTCCTAGTCACTAGAGCTATGTTCTCTTCTTCGTAGTTAATAATTTCAGCTGCCTTGAGAGACAAAGTTTTCTCCTTCTTTTTGGTCCCAATATCCTTGTCTTGACTTTTCTTAAGTTCATAGATTGTCAAGTTTCCAATGAATTTATCCATTGCTATGGTATAAAGGTCTCTAGATTCAGTGATAACTTCTACTTTACTCTCTCATGACTCAGGTAACACACTAAGAATCTTTCTGACAGCCTTTCATATGAGAATGAGTTCTTCTAAGGAGTAGATTTCATTGAGGATTGCAGTGAACCTTGTGTGCATATCCTGGATAGTTTTACCATCTTTCATTTTGAAGAGTTCATATTGTCTGTTTAGGTTATCAATCTTGGCTTTTTTGACAGTTGAGGTACCTTCATGAACTGTTTGAAGAGTGTCTCATATTTTGAAGACCTTCATATTGTCTGTTTAGGTATCAATCTTGGCTTTCTTGACAGTTGAGGTACCTTCATAAGTAGTTTGAAGAGTGTCCCATATCTGTTAGCATCTTGACAAGAAGATATCCTGTTGTATTCATCAGGCCCTATACCAGATATGAGATTTTTTTTAGTTTTAGCATTATTTTTTATTTACACTTTATCAGTAACATCCTATTCTCTTCTATCCTTGGGAACCTGGTTTTCCCCATCTGTAGAGGTTTTTGTGGAGATAGTAGGTCCATCCAAAATAACATTTCATAGATCATGACTTTCTCTAATTATGTAATCCATCATTCTATTTTTTCACCAGTCGTAGTATTTTTCATTGAAAAAAGGTGTTGTTGTTTCTGAGGAACCTTCCTGAGCAGTTGGAGGAACAACCATAGGATTCTTTTCAAAGTGTTACCCTAAAGAGAAAAGACTTGTTCTGATACCAATTGAAAAGAACTAGTGCCAACTGCTAACACAAGAACCAGGTTTTCGTGCACGTAAGTAAAAACTGTAAAGATAAGAATACACAACTTTATGTGAAAAGCTTCCTTGCTCAAGAGAGTAACTGTCACAATCCAACTACTGGGTCGTGCGGACATCTACTCTAAGCACCTAGATAGGAGAATCCTCATCACCCGATCCAATAAGTAAATGCGGAAGTTATAAGTAATACATAAGAAAGTAACTTTTTTTAATACAAGAAAAGTTGTTTACAATATACATAACAATAATTTCATTTACAATTTGAAAACAACTCTCCCTCGAAACTAGTCTAAAATAGGTACAAGAGCTTCTACAGAAAAATTACAAGATTAAAAGAAGACACAACTTCCACTATGGAAACGAAGAGTAGAAGCTGCTGAAGATCACCGTCGTCCTGTACCAAAGTAGCATCACTGATCCTGCAACCAGACTACACACAAAAAGATATAGCAAGAGTAGTATCAGTACAAACACCACATACTGATAGGCATCATCGGTCAACCCAAATCCACTACATACCATCATATAAGAAATCAAAAGAAAATATGCAATAAGTTTACAATAATCCATTCCTTCAACATCAGCATTTTTACCACCATGATATTGACACTAGAAACTTATACATTCTTTCCCAAGCCTTCCTACCCCATTCCGCTGCCAACTCCACAACATGGAGACTCTGTATTATCCCATCCTGGTCCAACATAACACTAGGAATTTCTCACCATCACATTAACACTAGGACCGCCCAGGTCACACTTAGTTCTAAGACTTTCCAAGTCACACTTAACACTAGACTTCTCAAGTCACACTTAACACTAGGACTTTCCAAGTCACCCATCTTACCAACCACTATAAGCACTTAAGTGGTTCCAGTCTCAATAATTAGGTATATTATCAACCTCTGCTAGCCAGTTGAGAGACAACCTATAAAACCATGATTTACCACCCTGACTCAAATTAAGATCCTAAGTCAACCACCTCGACTCTTAGCCCTTAGCCAAACAATGGGTTACCCGTGAGTCCTGTGTATTCAACTCTCAAGGTTTCTTACCCTTGACACCCCGTCGGTTCAGGCACTCACAAAATACTTGTCTTATTTTACTAACTCAGTTAAATCTGACTCTCTAGGGACCTTAGGCCCTCCAAGTTTACCTATCTTGAACCCATCAAGCAATATATCATACAACCTCTAGTCTTGTGACCAACTAGCCTAGACATCACCGTTAACTAGCCTGTCACTCTAACTCAAAATGGGAATTACAAGGGTACGATATTAACTAAATATTATCCAATGATATAAAATAATCAAGTCCATATGACTATCAATAAAAAACTCAGTCAACAATCGGATTCAACAAACATATAAGTCATGCCCGACTATGCAAGTAATCAGACTACATATACTTATGTCACAGCTTGCAAGCAACCCGGACCACTCAAGAATCCCTAGGACATTGTCTATGGCATTTAATATGCAACTCCGATTTACTCAAGAACCTACCTGAACACTTACACATACTAGCCTGGCTACTCAAGGACCAATATATATATTAGGTAATAATAAATCTTGGCCCTCTCAGGAAATCAACATGTAAGGAATATCAAAGCAGATAAGCCCGGTCTACTCAAGTAACCAACAAGTAATGAACATCAATAGCAAATAAGCTCAGTTTACTCAAGGAATCAATACACATATAGAAATCAATCCCGTACCAGGCGTGGTACCCGAGCCAACTATAATAGAACCTATACTAGGCGTGGTACCTGAGCCAACCATTATAGAACCTGTACCAGGCATGGTACCCAAGTCAACCATTATAGAACCTGTACCAGGCGTGGTACCCGAGCCAACCATTATAGAACCTGTACCAGGCGTAGTACCCGAGCCAACCATTATAGAATCTGTACCAGGCATGGTATCCGAGCCAACCATTATAGAACTTGTACTAGGCATGATACCCAAGCCAATCGAATGTCATACACAATTCAACCAGTCAATAATTAAATGAACAAAACACTCTTGTAAACCAACAAGCAACAAAACACGCTTATTTCACATAATTGACATTCACAATTCCATTCTCTAGGCATGCAATGTACGTATAATACTAAGTCACAGTTACATGAACACATAATTGTGTTGGAAAAATAATAACCATCACCTACTCGACAACATGGCTCATAACCTCAATCTTGACAACTCGTCTGAAGACTAACTCTCGGGTTACCCTCTAGACATATATAGTCACAATCACACATCTAGAATCTTTCTTTAAAAATAAATATAGTTCAGGGAAAACATCCCCTAACATTGAAACTCCAACCCTTTCTGTTAATTCCATTCCCCTTATTTGAGATCGTCTCGAAAATCCGCTATGACCAACCACTTATTTAATTTATAATATTTTCAGTTTTCCAAACCTATCCAACAATCTAGTTTTCCTGGATCCTAACATCACACATCAATTAACAAATATCAATAGCCCCGAATGAAATAAATTACCCCAACCCCCTCATTCTCATTCTAAAAATCCAGCCAGACAATACAATATTCCTTAGACTTCATGTCTGAAGGCCTAAACATGAATCCTCCTGTCATTCTATACTAACAATATGAAATAGATACAAGTCTAAGTCTACTCAATAAAAAACCTAGCTTACTTGGACGCCATACATCAGATGCAGAGGTCTGAACAAGAAGAATCTGACTCCGTGAAGGCGTTTCCTGACGGAGAACAAGTTTGAAATCCATGATTTTGCTCCTCTTTAGCCGGAATCTCCCCTTCTCATGGCTCTAAGGCCTTGGAGCAGCCTAGGAAATTTTTTGGAGCAACCCTCGCCTCTTTGAAACTGAAGAGGAGAGAATGAAATTATACAATTTATTTTTAGGTTTTCTAGTCCCGTCATCCCGGTATAGCGGTCCAATTCTACTATAGCGGCACCACCATAGCGGTATCTGCCCGCTATAGCAGGGTTGACCTCTTTGACTTTTGCTATAGCAGAAATTTTTTTGCTATAGCAGTCGTCGCTGTAGCGCAGTGTCAACTGCTATAGCGGTTGACACGGGACAAAACCTCAGAAAATCCCCCAATTTTTTTTATTTTACAACACACTTCAAAATCCTGACATACTGAACCAACCCTTTCATGTCAACTTCGATATCGGGAGTTCTACTCAGCCGAATTCACTTTTGAAAAGTCCTATGGACTCTCTAACGCCTTAGCCAATGAAAAAATTATCTCAACCTTAGACATTTTATCTAATCCTTTCATGGATTGTCCTAGATCTTACCTCGCTTAGAAATCATTTGAGACTAGCCTAGCCCAATTTTTTTTAACTCCCCAACCCAAAAGTTTTTTTAACCTGCTCTTCACATGAATAGCTCACCCATAACGAGGTGTCTTTTAATAATGATTGAACAGGTCATTACAGTAACGACCACGACCTACGTGATGCAGGATTTAACAAACTAAATCCACTAACTTCAACAGAGTAAGTTTTATGATTACAACTCAATAACCAATGGAACTAACTCTAGTACCTACTCTGAACAGTTTGCTCTAACTGTTCTAGCAATAACTCTTCAAGAAGTCAAACTCACTTCTATTACAAGTCTCATTAATTCTTACATAATAGAATAGTTATGACTCAACAACTAAACTATTACAGACTTGCACAAAATTCAGTTTTATATCAAGAATAATCAACTCAAAGTTATTCTTGAAGCTTCAATGGTTGTTGTCTCTAAGTCCTCCTACTACTATAGAATAATGTCTCCTTGATTCATGCAATAGCTGATTGATTCACAAACTAGGTCTTCTCCATTTATAGTCTTCACATTCGTGGGCCGTTTTTCCAAGTACTGTGAGGACAACACTAAGCCCATAAGGATTTCCTTTGTTGGACTTTAAGTATTCGACGAAGTAGAATCCTCATGTGATTCTGATTCTCATAAATAGCTTCTCCTTGACTTGTTGTATCATGTGACATCACACACTTCTAATCAAATAGGGATATGGCACACTTTTGTCTATCATCAAAATATGCAACATAAGTTAAGATAATACAACATTAAACCCTCAAGATTTCTTCAGTTTAGTTCAATAAAGTCTTGCTCCTCTACTTACGAGTGTTAAATAAGACTTACTGAGTACTCTTGAAGATACTTAGCATGTTTGAGCATGTCTTTTCATATGATAAGTGTTGAATGCGCAGGTAACGAAGCACATGGTTAAAGTCATACATTTCTAGTTTTAGTCATTTAAGTGATTTAAATATTTTATTTGAATAGTTTTTGTACTTTAAGTTTATTAAAAGTGAGCATTTTCAGTTTTGGTAAAATATTTTGATAAACTTTGTTGGTTAGATTTGACTTTTGATTTTTTTTATAATTAGAAACACAAGAAAGGTCCCATCAAATTCTAGAAATCGCAACATTTCACTAAACACCAAAGACAAAAATTGCAGAATTTGCACCTCTAAAGCTGCACCAAACTAAAAAAAAGGATCAAAACTAGCCGAAATTGCAAAAAACTGCACCTCTATATGCAAGTTTCTAGTTAATTCTTTTTGTTTTTCATAGTTCAGGTCAAGTCTAACAAATAGAATTCTTAAATATTTGACGAAAATAAGAAGACATTCACAATATTAAGGACAAAAATTACTTGGAGAATATATTTAAAGATTCACCTTATTTTTGAAATAAAGAAGGATTAGATCATTCCGTAAAAATTCATTGATAAGCAAATCGACTTTAATTAGAAGAATTCGATTTTTTTTTGATTGAATCGTGATATAAATTACAAATGAGAAAACATATTGTAAATCAAGAATGACCAATTGTTATTGAATAGCACCTACACCCTTGACCAATTATGTCAAATTTCAAAATGTGACAGAGATAAAAAAAAATGTTGCTAATTTTGAGTTATTGGAATTTAATTTTGATGTAGACATATTCTTATTCTTAAGAATATCATAATACGTGACCCCATGTCACAATAGGAGAGAATTAGTACTCTTTTATCATTAAAATTACTAGTGTATATAGACATGAACCATACACTTCAATCGAAACAAAACAAAAGAAAATACTGAGAAATTAATCCGAATTGTTTTAATTAAGAATATACTAGAATATTATTTCGTCAACTTTATTAAGCACCAAAAGTCAAAATATTTCACACAAGAAATATGGAGCGAATATTATCTTGAAATAAATTACAAGAAAAATATTTGATTTGGATATAGAATTCACTCGTATATTTTATTTACACTAAATCAATTAATATATAATATATGTCGTGTATATAATTTTCCATCCATTAACGATATGCATAGTTAAATTATATATGTTTTAACCTCAATTACTTTAATTTTAGGCGGAATACATAAGAGATCCCTTTAACTTGTCCGATTTTTCCCTATAGGTACCTTAACAAGGTCTTGCTCCTAATGAACCCCTGAAGTCATTAAAAAGTGTGTCAATTAAGCACACTCGTCTGACCTGGCACATAACGTGACTTTCACGTATGTTGAGCGCGTTAAATGCTAAAATTTTGCTGATGTGGAAAAGTTAACAGTGTAATATTTCTCTCCTTTTATTTATTTAGCCTAATTTCAACCCCCTTTTCTTATTTCTTCTTCTTCTTCAACTTCCTATTGCCATTTGTTAAATTTTGAAGCTAAAAATTTCTCTCTTTTTTTTTTTTGGGGGGGGGGGGGGGGGGGCTTTCAGGTTAACGACACAAATAAGGAATAGTAGTACAATGACACTTTCCTACACACAGAGACGAGGGGAACAAAGAAGTAAATTGGCATGCTTAGGAGTGATATCACCATTTCCATTTTACTACTATCTCTGGACACATCCTCAAACATGGGTCGATCTATGCGGAAGAGGCCGTGACCCTTGCAGAGTTATGGCTATGGCTTCTCACTTTATAAAGTTGCTATAGTTCATCTCTCTCTTATCTGTTTTCACACTTTCATGGCCATCACCGTTTTATTTTTGGCCTCTTTTCATCGTTGAGCAACATATCGTGATTCTTGACTGATCCTCAAATCAACGCCTATCGTAAGATAAACTAACGAAATCGTCTAATTTTTTCTAGGATTTCTTTGTCAAGGTTGAAAAGTGGGGAAGAGATCAAAGAGTTTTTTTGGGGTGAAATGAGAATGAAAAGCTGAATTTTGGATTTTTCTTTTAATATGATGATGTGTAAAATAAAAATGAGGTGTGTAAAATAAAAATGAGGGGACAATGGGTGTTGTGTTCTAATTGGTTGAAATTCCACGTATGAGGCCAGTGTTGTCACACATTTTTTAAAAATAAATGCACGTTATTTGCCAAGTCAGACGAGTGTGCTTAATTAGCACACTTTTTAATGACTTCAGGGGTTCAATAGGAGCAAGACCTTGTTAAGATGCCTATAGGAAAAAGTCGAGCAAGTTAAAAGGGGTCCCTCATGTATTCCGCCTTAATTTTAATATAAATATTGAGTATAAATATTTATTTTATGTTGATGCATGTATCCTCAAATGTGAGAAGTTGGAGCCCGCAGAAACCGCTATAAATGGGACGAAATTATAGAGGGATTTGTGGGGTTTCCCCTAACCCCATGTAACATGTACTGCAACCTCTTACTGTACATATGGCAGCAAAAGACCATGAAATGAACTATGAAAAAGAAGGCAAAAATACAAAATTTATCAATATTTATTTAAATACTTAAATTATGATATGCTTTAGTTGAGCACCTAAGAAATAATAAAGTGTTTAAATTAGATATTTTCAGCTCAAATTTAAGAAAAGTTTATGTATGTGTTATCAAGCATTTATTCCATAGATATGTTAGTAAGAGTGCATCAACCCTAATTGGAACAATTTGAATGTTTTACGAATTATTGAAGTTGATGTGTATAATTAAAAGATGTGACATATTTTAAGTGGTTACTTTATTTATATAATGAAAATTTAAGAACAAGCACAAAACTTTTTCAAAATTTAAATCAAAATTATTTCAAATTAGACTTGTCGAGACAAATTAGAATTAGAGAAATCAAAGCGAATATTGGACATCACAATGAAAAAAAGAAAAACACAAACATACCTATAGTCACTATTTCTGTGCAAATTGGATTTTGCAGCCATTTTTGTTGATTGTGGACCTATCCTAGTCCTATAATTAAGAGTAAATCCCACTTTACCCTCCCCACCCCCCTAACATTTAAGGTTTGGGAAACAATACCCCCTCCACATATTGAATGGGAACGATACCTTCCTTATGTAATTTTTTCTGGAGAGATTATTTTTTTTTCTTGAATAAAGATTTTCAAAAAGTTTTTTAAAAAAAATTTAACCCCCTCCCCCAACCCAATCCCTAAAAACACTGAAGAGAGAGAATTTTTTGACGCTAAAACACCTAATTTTGAGAGATTTTTTTTACGCTAATCTTACAATTTTCTTGATATTTATGTGACTTTGACATTTGAAAAATCTATGTAATCTCCATTGACACTTATTTTTGAAGGTGAGTAATTCTTTCATTAAATATTAAGTATTACTTCAATGTCCATCTCCTCTCAATCTTAGATTCTTAGGTTCCTCTTTATTTGCTTTAAATGGATGCAAATTTGTTTAAAAATATTCTATCTGGAGATTTCTTATGTCTCTCAGGCTTAACAAGGTATTTTATTAAAATGTGAAGTATAATATGTTCATTCAAAACAATATTTAGTGGTCTTTCTTGCTATCTTCAAAAGTTTAACTATTTTTTTTATTATTTTAATATCATTATATACAATATTGAAGAAAATATGTAGAACTAATCTATCTTATGTGAAAATATTAAAAATTCTTATGAAATATACATTAGATAAAGAAATTATTGTTATGTGAAGTATTAATTATTTATGAGATTTTTCTTTGCGCCAAAAGATTATTATTTTTTAAGAAAATATACACATTTTATCTTTGCGTCAAAAAATTTCCTCTTTTCAGTGTTTTTAGGGATTGGGTTGGGGGGAGGGGGGTTAATTTTTTTTAAAAAACTTTTTAAATCTTTATTCAAAAAATAATAATATAATCTCACCGAAAAATATTACATAAGAAGGGTATCATTCACATTCAATATGTGAAGGGGGTATTATTTCCCAAACCTTAAATGTTAGCGGGGTAAAGCGGGATTTACTCTATAATTAAGGAATATGGTTATTCTGGGCCATCACCAGCTAGCACTAATAATTCAAGAAAATAAGTTCCTTTTCACTAGGACAGAAAAGGGCTTTGTCAATGCCTTGTGGACCCATAAGATCATATGCACAATCATGGGACATTACTAAAAAGATTACTATTTTTACTAAATTTTTCATTTTAAAATATCAAATGATTATTCTTACAAATATTTTAATTGAATCAATAAGAACAAAAAAAAAATAACATTTAGATGAAAAATTAGGAAGTTTTTCACTATTTTAATGAGAATATATTTCTCATCATGTATTTTCACAGTAAGCTGGTTCGGTGAAAAATAAATAAGAAAATTATGTTTTATAGCATAAATTTCCTATTAATTCGCGATATAAAAAACTTTTATTTCTAGTAATGAGAAAACAACTCATTGTTCTTGAACTACATGTGGAAGAAATTAAACATTAAATATTTTTAGTCTCAATATAGTTTGATGAAAGTAGTAACTAGGTTTAGCTAAAAAGAGAATAGTTATACAAATATTACTAACGTAAGGCTTAATTATTAATGTTTTATTTAGTTATTCTATTCTACATATAAAATAATATAAAAATTCTCTTATAACTTATTACATATAATAAGTATGCAGAAAAGAAAAACATGAATCAAATATTGAATTAGCAATGCTATGTTTTACGTGAAAAAAGATAAAATCAACCACACATTATATAACTTAGATAAAGCATTAAACACACTTAAATTATGGTATATTAACAACTGCACACCTAAATTATGTGGGAGTCATATCACCCCTAAACTTATTTTTCTCCTATTATTTATACACCCTTTACTAATGCACCCTTGCACAAGTACTTGGATCAAGTTGTTTTTATACAGGTTTACCTTGAAATCAATATAGTTGAATTTGTAAGGGGTCAAGAGTATGCGTTATGATTTAATTCTGTTTTAAGTCTAATTTATTAGCGGTTTGATTGTTAATAGGTAATGAAAACAAATCGAATATAACGTAAGTAAGCTAAATAAGGTAAAGAGAACAAATCTAAGCATATTCGAGGTGAATGTGAGTGAACCTGAGATCCTAGCCTCCAGTTTCAAGATCAGCTACTTAAATAACTACCGAATTCAAGACAAGATGCAAATAAAGAAATGGTTGAAGCCCAAGAAAATAGTATATTGCGGGTAACTTATATAGATATGTTATATTAAGAAAATATTTACCATCTATAGCAATAATATTTTTTTTCATTTGACACTTATAATATATTTATAATACAATTTTAATACATATTGCAGAGAACAATTTATAAAACACATATAAAACAAGTTTTATTCATGAATAATACATTTATCACACTTTAATACATTTATAATACATTGTGTCAGTTTCTTACCAAACACGCATAATACATTTTAAAACACTTATAATACGTACATCTATATTACATGCATAATTCACTTTTAATAAATAGTGCAGATTTATCATAGTATTGCTATAGATGGTAATAAATAAAAAGTATCACTAAAAACAGTAATTATTTATTAAAAAATACTCACCCAAATACTTTTTCCTATTGCTAATGTATTTCTCGAGAGAATCAGAGTCAGGCTCTTTACAAATGAGGAGGGTCGAATATGTTAAAGCTTTGGCCAATAAGAAAATGCAACTAGAGCCCTAAAGTATTAACGCCGACGTCCTTGCGCCATGCGTATACACCGTTAGAAGGTGCTAACTAATATTCCTGCATTATTCAGATTCATACAAGCTCTTCCGCGTACCTGAGCAATTTAACACTCTTATCTCCTGTTTGTCCTTTTTGTCATGTCATTATGGACGATGGCCTCTTAATCTTAGTCTCTTTTGGGATGACTTCTTTGTCTCGTACTTGGTGCCATGTGTCCCCAGTCTGATTTCGCCCCTTGCAATACATATTTCTATGACTTTTAATTCAGTTGCCCATAATTAGGCTACTTAGCAAAGTTTTCGATTCCTTTGTACATGATTCCTATTTTGAAAAATAATGTTTTGGAGTTGGATCGTAACAATACGTTCCTTTAATTTGGACATATCATATTCTTAATAAATTTATAAATGACTGCTTTCATTGAAAGAATAAAAGTTAAAAAGTGGGGCTTAAAGCAAATACAGTGAATTGAATTGTATAAAAGTATAAGAATTTTTTTAATTCCTAATCCTCCTTTGTACTATAAAATGATCTAATTTTCTCTTAAACCCTTTAGGAGGCTTAGCTACCCCAAAGTAAAACTTTTGTAATCAAATTTCCCAAATTATTTCCTCTGCATATTCTCCAAGATTTCCCAAATTCATCTTTCTTTTCTAAAAATTTCACCCTTTTCTTTTATGGGTTCAGACACAGAATTGTATTAAGGGCCCCTCAAATCGAAATGGAATGATCCCTTTAGGGCATCTCCAACCACACTCTATTTTACTTTTTAAATATAGAGAGTAAAGGGTGCAACTCCAACCACTCTTTATTTTACTCTCTAAATATAGAGAGTAAAGGGTGCAACTTCAACCACTCTCTATTTTACTCTCTATTTTACCCTCTATTTTCTCTTTCTTCAATATTATATTATTATTTCTTTTTCAATTATATTTTCATATTTTAAAATAAATCATTTCTTCTATATTTACATAATCACCACATATTATTCATATTTTTTTCAAAATCTTCATGTAATATAAAATTATTTTTTACCTTAAATTTTTAAATAAAATAAATTTTAAGCAAATATTATATAAATTACATATTAATGGACAATTCAAATAAAAGTAAAATCATAAATGAAATACAATTAAATAAATATTACATCTTAAAAAAATATTCAGCTTTCAAGATTATTATGTTGCTCCAATAAATGCTCTGCTAATGCATTACGAAGTTCAAAATGAGCATTTCTGTCCATAACTTTTTTATGTTTGGCTAAAAATTGTTCAAATAGATTATTTTTATCTACAGCCATTTCTACCGTTGGTGTTGGAGCTTCTGGAATATCTTGAATTGGTGCGCTAAGAACACACTCATCCTCGATTATCATGTTGTGAAATATAATACGTGTACTCGTTATATCATGGAGCATTTCTTTTCTCCAAAAACGTGATGGCCCCGCGATAATTGCAAAACGTGATTGCAAAACCCTGAATGCACGTTCAACATCTTTTCCGTATGATTCTTATATCTTAAATAAAAATATTATTTATGAATTAAATTAAAAATAACATAAATTAATATAAATTTAAAATTATATTAAAAAATAATTACGAATATTATGGACTTAATTAATGATCTTATATAATTTAAAACATGTAAAATAAAAATATTGAGTACTAAAAATAATAATAAAATAATAAATAGTAAAATAGAGAGGATGAATAGTAGCTCTCTAAATATAGAGAGCTACTATTCATCCTCTCTATTTATGGAGAGTAGAGAGTAAAATAGAGAGTGGTTGGAGAAGTACTCTCTATTTATAGAGAATAGAAAGTAAAATAGAGTGTGATTGGAGATGAACTTAGATAAATTAAATACAAATCAGGGATCTTGACAAAAAGAAAATTCTAATTATCAAATAAAGTGACATTGATGTTGACCACAAAGAATTGTGTAGAGTAAGTATTCCTTCGTCTTTCACCAGATGTCTTGAATTCAAGTTATATCGGGTACATAATTGCTTTCGTTGGAAGCTTTTTATTCTCAATGTAGAATTTTTCAATGCAAATCTGGAGAATGTTGAACTTTTCGATAGCGAATATCTTATTCATCTACTAAGTTTACCCAATGCAAATTCGAATTAATTACATCAGTAAATTCCTAATATTAGCAATGGAAAAAAAGTTTTTTATTTTTTATGATAGAAGGAGCCTTTTATATGTATTGTCTGGTTTGGTTAGGTGAATAGGGCTGTGTATCGGTCGGTTCGGTTCGGTTATGATAATTATCGGTTTTACTTATCGACTATCGGTTCGTATACATTCTAAACCGTTAAGAACCGTTAAGATATCGGTTAATCGGTTATTGGTTAATCGGTTTTTAATCGTTATCGGTTCAGTTATCGGGTTAACCGTTAACATTTCACACAAAAAAGTGCAGACTGCCAGCACCCACACAAACAACTCAAGCCTCAAGTCAGCAGTCACAACTCACAATCCTGATTTGCCAGGCATATTTAAACTTGTGAAACATGTAGAACGATACACAATTACACATCCCAAACCTGTAGGTTGTAGCAGCAAACTTCAAACCTGTAGCTGTGTAGCAGCAAACTTCACTAGTTACTTACGGGCCCCAACAGCTTACAAATACATCATTTGATTCATTCAAACTTCAACAATAGCTACATAGCAGGCAGCAGCATACTTTAATTAGTTAATATGTTCAGCAAAGTTCACTTATTATTACCCCAACTCACAGTCTCACATACACAATTACACATCCCAAAACCTATACACACACACAGTCACACAGTACATATATACACTTCACCGTTGCTCACACACGCAGCCTTACTTCTGCTCGACAACAATCATAGAAGGACAAACACACGACTCAAATTCATAAGTATTTCAACAATCAAATTTCAAAGCAGTCACAACTCACAATCTAGTACAAATCGAATTTCTAAAGCCCAAAAAAGGTAAAGAATAGTCACAGTGTCACACAACTTGATAATTAAGTCCAAGCATTGTACGAAGTTACTAATAGCTACTCAATCAAAGGTTAAACAATTTTGTTTCTGCTTCTTCTCCAAACAAGAAACAACGCTTAATATGAGACCTTAAGGAGCCAGTCCCACTGTCCCAGTCTGCCTCGAATGATATCGAACAACACGATCACATCATCACAATGAATACATCTCACTGTGCACCATCCATCATCATTTTTTTCAAACTTTTCATCGTAATCCCAAACAGGTGATCGAGCTTTAGGACCACGAAGTCGAGGCATGATTAAACCTAATTAACAGAGAAATAGAAAAAGTATCAGATATTCAATAGTTAATTGGTTATATCTTGTTAATTATGTTATATCTCAAAGAGTTAACTTACCAAAGTTCATCTCTTAACAATGTATGATTCTACATTTCATCAATGTTGGATTCTTTTCCAAGGTTGGCCAAATCTAAAGAGAATTACAATAACAAGTCAAGTCAAGGCTCAAACAACAAAAATATTAAATTAACAATTCATGATTTTAGATTAATGCAAGGTTTTTTTCTTACCTTGTTCAAGTTTCTCGAGAAAATCTAAATCTTCATCAATACTTATAGGTTGTGGTTCACTCCGAAGCCAATCTTGAAGGCACACTAGAGCTTGTACCAATTTAGGAGTTAGAGAACTCCTAAACGAATCAAGAATGCGTCCTCCAGTACTAAAAGCACATTCAGATGCCACACTTGAAATAGGAATAGCTAACACATCTCGAGCCATCTCAGAAAGAAAGGGGAATCTAGGTGAGTTAACTTTCCACCAAAGCAATACATCAAAATCTGCATTTCCAATTTCAGTATCTTCTGCAAGATATTTATCCAATTCTGACTTAGAATTTGCACCCCCACTTCCAGATGTATGTCTACGTAGTTCCTCATAGAAGTCACCATAATCTCCTATAGGTATAGACCTTGGACCGGAAGCTTCCACTTCTATTGAAGAAAGTTGATCACTTTTATCTTTTGAAGAAGACTTTGCATACTCATTAAATAATGATTTCATGTACGCTCGGACATTACTTTCTATATCTCGCCCTTTGTCCCCAAACATCTTCTTAAGTGCAAAAGTAAGAGTGCCAAATTTGTAGCGAGGATCCAAAACACAAGATATGAAAAGCATCTTATTCATTTTTTCTGTATCACCCCAATATTTCTCAAATTTCTCCTTCATCTTTGTTGCCATTTCAACCAAAACAGTATCTTCACTTGATATCAGTTTTGTCAAGTAACCACCAACTTGACAAATTTCAAGAAAATGAAAATTTGATGTAATATAATTTGATCCAGATACCTTCAAAGTAAGCTTAAAAAATAATTCAAGAAATTTAGCAATTCTCTTTACACTCTCCCAATCACTACTCAAAAGTGTACCTGCAGGACTTCCATCAACAATATCAACAAACTCAAGATGATGTGTCAATCCAATATCACGATCAGCATAATCTAAAATTGCACTCTCATATTCAATAGCCCTATTCAACATCAAGTAGGTGGAATTCCACCTTGTAGGAACATCCAAGCATAAAGACTTTTTAACAAGATTTTCATCTTCACAACATTCCTGAAACTTCTTCCACCTAGAAGGAGATTGCCTAATGTACCTCACTGCTTGCCTAACTCGTTCAATAGACACAGTTGCTTCTTTTATACCATCTTGAACAACAAGATTTATAATATAAGCCATACACCTCACATGAAGATGACTACCACCCATAAGATTGGTCCCCCACTTAGTTAATTGCTTAGACAACTCAGTCACAGCCACATTATTTGAACTAGCATTATCAACAGTAACGGTGAAAATTCGATGCAACCCCCACTCGTGCAAACACTTACTAATGGCCTTTGCCATATCTTCACCTCTATGACTAGAAATTGGACAAAAATTGATAATCCTTTTATGCAAAGTCCATTTTTTATCAATCCAGTGAGCGGTAATGCACATATAATTAATTCTTTGCACGGAAGTCCAAGTATCAGTGGTTATACACACTCTTTATTGTGTTTCCTTAAAAACAGACTTCATTTTATGTTTCTCTTCATCAAACATGTCAAAACAATCACGAGTCACAGTAGTACGAGAAGGAATTCGGAAAAAAGGTTGTGCCACTTTCATAAATTGTTTAAAACCTTCTTTTTCAACAAATCTGAAAGGAAGTTCATCCAGAATTACCATACGACATAAAGCCTTCCTACACTCTTCTTGATCAAATTTCCATGGAACAACAGCTACATCATCCTTGTTACCACCTATAACCGGTTGAAATGCTAGTTTTTTTTTTTAGTATCAATATTGTGAGGCATTTTGGTACATTTGACTATATGACCAAGCATTGCCGTTGTACCATGATCTTTTGTGTCAGCAAAATACTCATGTTTACAATAGTTACAAACAGCCTTATTAATTCCGTCAGAATCAACTTTAGTAGTAAAATGATCCCACGCACGAGACCTTTTTCTCCTTTCTTTCTTTACTTTGGACTGAACGCTTTGAGTTTGACTCATTACATTTGAATTAGAAGCTCCACTTTCACCAATCACCTTATCAATTATGATATTTTCAGCCATGTCACTGTGAATTATGATTTTAAAAGAAAATAATCATCAAGAAGCACAAATTTTGGCAGTAAAAATCTAACAGAGCACAAAAGGATCACAAAAAAGTTAGAAAAGAATGAGTTTTCTTTCTTGAAGGAGTCCATTCTCATATTTGTTTATGCTGGCTAACTTTCCAGAAGGAGAACCGCAAAAGTCGCATATTTACGGGGAGGTAGCATTAAGTCAGATGAACAACATTCCACAAAAAAAAAAAAAAAAAATCACGAAATGAATATATAGACTGTTAGTGCCCCTATTATGTACCAAGTATACATAAATGATAAATCGATTATGCACTTGATAAAAAATACAATAACTAGTAAATGCTTTAAAAAGAAGAGTAAGAAAGATGAACCTTTCTCAGTTTCTCGGGACGACTATAAGAATCACTAAATTCTTGACCAAATGTAGTTGAATGGTTGAGTAAGGTTACTGGGTCTCTCCAAGCTTACTGCTTATCACCAACAACTGCAGATATAAATTTGAGAAACTTGAGAAGTTGAGATTTATAAATTTGAGAAATCGTAACCAATTGTGAGCTTACCAGTTGAGACTTGAGAGTTGAGAGATCGTGAGAGGTTGAGGGCTTGAGGCCTGAGAGCAGCCGGCAGCCGCAATTTTTGGCGGAGCAGCTGGCAGCACCGCAGCAGACTCAGAGGAATGAGTCGCACTGTCGCAGCAGCCAGCGGAGGAAACCCTAGGCGACTTTAGGCGACTTTAGGCGAGAGAAAGTGAGAAAGTGAGAAACTGAGAAAGTGAGAAATGAGAATTGAGAAAGTGAAATATTAATTGAAATTTTAAATGAGTGCTTATCGGTTTGTCGGGTTAACCGATACACAGCTCCTCAAAACCGAGGACCGACCCGATAAACCATTAATTTTGGTTTGTTTAACCGAGACCCGAACCGAAAGTCCAATAACCCGAACCAATAACCCGATAATCCAATTTTCGATTCGGGTTATTGGTTTGACCCGAAAATTGCACAGCCCTATAGGTGAGTGACATGTTATAGCATATATAGTAATCATCACATGCTTCTGCCTTGTATTTATGCCTAATTTCTTTAACAAGACAAATAAGGTAAGGCTCCTTTCCCTTTTCCTTCTTGTAGGGTACAAAAATAGTCACTCTTGTCTTTTTTTAAATGATTATTTCTCATTCCCCACACTTAAGTTAGTTGAAGTGTTCCATGTTTCGCTAATACAAAAGTCTCTCTCTTTGAAATCTTTAGGTTGGCATGACTATAATGTCCTACCTCCTAGTCAAATAAAATTCTCAAAGTAATAGTAAATAAAATGCAACGGTGAATTTAGAATTTAAAATTTATGTATTTTTATGATGATTTTAAGTTGATTTACATATATAACTAGGTTCATAGTCAAGTAACATTTATAGATATTTAGTGAATATTCTTTTTATGATCGTAGTGTCCGGGCTAGTTTTCATGCACCTAGATTTATTTCATGGGATACTTGCTACCTCCCACCAGCAACAAGTACCAGGTAACTCTGTAGTGTCCACTTAGGCTAGAACAGATGAAAAGAAATCACCTACTCTTTTTAATACAAATATTTAGTGAATATTTTACATATATAAGGTTTGAATTTTTTTACTAAGTTCTTGTGAACACGCACGTAGGACCCGTTTGACCATGAATATTATTTACTTTATTTCAGATTATTTATTCACTTTATTTCGAAATTCTTGTTTGGCCATAAAAATACCAAATACAACTTGAAAAACACCTCAAGAGGTGTTTTCACTTTATTTGGATCCACCTTTTTTACTTTTCAATTTATTTATTTTTAAAAAAAATTCTAAATTTTTTATTTTCATAAAATAACCTCATTTAAATTATATTGCATGTTTAATTATTTTATTTTTTTTAAAAAAAAATATATTTAAATTCTAAATGTTAACTCCAAATATTATGGCCAAATACAACTTCAATTCTAACTCCAACTTTAAAAATTCCAAATAAAATAAATATATTTTTAATTTTCATGGCTAAACCCTCGTAAAATAGCATAGAGAAAACCCAAAAGCGAAAATAATTGAAAAAAAGAAGTGCTTAGCATTTCATTTTCTCTCTCTTCTTTTTGGCAGTAAGACTGTGGGCTACTTTCAAAACAAATTACCTCGCAATCCTTACCGCTTGAGGTTTGAATATAGATGGGGAATTTCAAGTCAACAAATCTACTGCTACCTTTTAATCCATTGAGTTTGCACAACGTTTAAGAAAGACATTTACTATATTTGTGTCATAAAAGTAGTTAGCTAGCACATGACTTCATCTTTTGTCAAAGGAAAAGAAATAGAAACCCTTCCCCATTTTCTCACGGGTCGTTTGAAGCTAATTAAGTTACGAGAGAATTTATGTACTAATATTATTTTATGTAATTATTAATTATGTAATGTTTTCTATTTTGTAGAAAATAATACATAGATTTTCTTATAATTTATACATGTATTAGTTATGTGAGTTTTTAAATTGCAAATCAAACACTATATTAATTTTATATATGAATAACTTACCTTCTAACTAGCTACCGAACGTGGTATATTACTTATGCATGATTTAATATCTACATAACTAACCTTCAAATCAACTACAAAACAACTCCTTATTTTATTAGTAGAGCTAGAATTTGAACTTTATGAGGTCTAATTTTTAAAATAGTAGCATCAAGTTTAGTAATTGAGTTTTAAATTTATTTTTTGTACGTATTTGTTACATTTTTTTTAATACAAATACAAAGTTTATAATTAAAGCTAATAAGTTTAGCTGAATTTGTATGTCGATTTCTAGCTCCGCCCGAACTCTATGGCTGACAATTTGTTCCAATTGAACCTAAGGTTAAAAAAAAGTAAATTAGGAACATGCACGTGTGCGCTTGTACCTAAGTAGGATGAGTATCAAGACAACAGAAAACGAAAGATGTGAAAGTTACATAAGACTAATCTGTTTTGACTAATGCTGATCTATTGTCTTCTGAATGTTTGAAAGGTTACAAATTTCTCAATACCTACAATTTGGACCACTTCCAAATTTGAATGAATCAACAAATTGTCATAAGAGTCCAAAGGTGTGGGGGGGAAATAAAAAGCAAAAGGAATTATATTTGGAATAATAGTTGAAGAAAAAAGAATACAAATTTTGTGGAATTTTGCTTTCCATCCCTTTTCTAAAGTGACAACAGCATCAAATTCTTGTGGCCAATATATGTTTTGAGTCAAATGCAGCTCTTTTCTCGGCGAAATATTCCTCAGCTCGCGCGAGGTTCTTGGCAACCGATGGCTTTACCCGGTGACGGATCCAGGATTTTTATTAGGGGTTAAAAAAATAAGAAAATATAGTGTCTAAGATTTGAAATTGGAACCTCAAGGTGAAATTTGAATCCCATAAATCACTGAGTCAATCCTTATTCTTGTGTTCATGATTCAAAAATAAATAAATATATATATACACTAAAAAAAAAAAAACACCTTATATATACAATGTAATTTGTTGCTGAGAGAGTTCGGGTGAACACCCTAGCCCCCTCCTAGATCCCGCCCCTCGCTTTACCCACTTCTTTCGACCAGGCAAAATAGTTAAAGAACATCCAGCTGCCTCAAGCTTTTCCTTTGCTGATGCTGAAAGGCGCGGGCCTTAAAGTTGAGCTTCACGTTGAACTCGCCATCGCCTAAGATCTGAAAATAAAGGCACAATCGAGGATCTTAAGAAACCTGTATGTCGACTTCTAGCTCCGTCTCTTTCTATATTTTGTGACCTCAAAATTGTCATAGCTCATCGTTTAAGCAATCTTTAGGAGAAAACACAAAGGAGGGGAGTTGGTTTTGGTTAACACAAAGGAGGGGAGTTGGTTTTGGTTAAACTTTGTCTCGATTGATCATTGATGTGCAAAAAGTTATATTAAATTTGACATACCAAATTTTGTACATGATCATTGAGAAGAGACTATTAAAGTTAGACCTAACCAAAAACTAACAAAAATATGCAATGACATCAGGGTCGATCAAAGATAATATGAGCTGATTTGGCTCTTCTGATCCTAAAGGAAGGAAGGCACGTTCCAACTATCCATGTTGATAAGTCTTGCTTTATCGGGACATGACAAAACTATGGCAAATAATATAAGATATCAAGTTGGAAAAGATTTGGGGAGAGCACTAAACCAAATATTTGGTTGTAAATTGAGACATGACAAAATTATGGCAAATTATAAGACATCAAGTTGGAAATGATTGCAAATTCCATCACACGTCCTTGGAGGAAGTACACAGTGAGATTGTAATGCAATTCTATTATTTCCTAAAAAGGATTTCGTTCCACTTGCAATTAGCATTGCCTCCCATCCCCATATACAAGATGATATCTAACTCTGGGATTTTCAAATAATTCCGACAGAGTTTCCTTTGTAAATGGGACTATCCCAAATCCTATCAAGCTGATCAGAAACAGATACACAGCCTCACAGGGCGTCATAATAAGCATAACTCAAATGAGTACAACATGGCTCCTCTTGGCCGTGTTACCATGAAAAGGACTTACTTCCTTAAACTTACCTTTCAAGTTGATCAGAAACAGATAAACAAGCCTCACAGGGCGTCACAATAAGCATAACTCAAATGCGTACAACATGGCTCCTCTTGGCAGCGTTACCATGAAAAAGACTTACTTCCTTAAACTTACCTTTCACATAACATCATTGCTGTTTACACTTGGAACATTTTTAGGAGCTGGCACATGAACAGGAGCACAAGAGGAGGAATTCTTTTTATTAAAAAAGATAAAGAAAAAGCTTTTTTTTGAGAAGAAAAAAAAGGAGTTCTTTCTTTAGCTTTTGACGAGTGACGACGCAGTTGATCAAACAAAAGTTCCATCATGAACTTCTAACAAAAGTTACCTACTCCTTAATAAGCCAATCTTATGAGAACATTAGAGAGAGAGAAAAAAGTTGGTAATGGAGATGATATGCTGCATTTAATTCAGAATTTGAGAAAGAGATTTCTCAACTCTAACTTTCTTTACATTTCTTTGGATCTTTTCAAGAACATTGGAATTTATAATTTTTGTATAAGGGGCGAATGAACCCTCAGTGGAAAGCTTGCAATTTCCTTGGACCTAAATATTTACCTGCAGTTTTATTGGTGCATTAAAAGGCAGTATACACTGATACACCTTATTTACCAGTAAATTTCTTTTAGTTACTTGAACTACACAATGTTCCTATTAGATACTTTCAAATTTTTTTTAAAAAATTGCGTGTATTCTCAAGCATCTATTATATGAATAGGTTAAAGCACATAAAATACGACACCAACTCGATTGGATATGCTGAACTTTTACAGCCACTGGAGCCTGGTGGGTATATTTTGGTTCAAATTGCTGATTATAATTTTAGTGAGAACTTCAACCAAGAGCAAGGACAGTTTACATATTCAACCAAAAGATACGATTCCGAACTACAAGAATAAAGAGAGCTAAGGTAAATACTTAGATCATGAAACTCAGAATTGTTGTTCACTTCACATTTTACAAACATTATTGTATTTCTAAGCTGGTCACTTACTAATAAGAAAACCACCAGGATATATGTAAACGTAATTCAAATACTCATGCAAAATATACATCACGATGGAGCACGTCAATCACCAACTTAATGTGTGCCTTTTTCTTCATAACAGTGTCTCATTGACAGAAGCCGCCATGACGATAAAATTAGGATCCTGTTGCTCTGTTTCACTCTCACACATAAGAAAAAAGGCATCAGACAGATCTAAATTCGAAATAATGACTTGACCGACTTTTGCCCTCCATCTTTCAAGAACTGAACTTGACATTAACCAAATCTGCAGCAAGTCGGGCAGCAGCAGATGCACGCTCTGCAGCAGAAATAGCAGCACGAGCTCTCTCCAATACATCTGATTTTTCTGGTCTTGTATCCTTTTTTACATCAACTGCGTCACCCAAAGGGCTGTTACTAAGTGATGGTTTATCTATATTAGCAGGCCATAGAGGTGCTTTAGTAACAGAGGTTGGAGAATCAAGACTTCTAGCTCCTGGATTGCCATTTGGAGACGTCACAGGATTTTCAGAAGTTGGTGGATGACCACGAGTGTTTGGTTCTAGAGATGCCCGAGAAGGTGCAGCAATTTGTTTTGGTCCATTCTACATCATGAATTATTGCGGCAGCAACCAAAAGTCGGATCAAGAAACAAAAGAGCACTTAAAATTCCAATAGACATACGCATGGATATACTAGAATTGACAAAATCAATAATGCCCTAACACGTAATAAATACAGTGGAAATGATCATTATGAATGTCCGAAGTGTCAGTTCAAACAAATCTAAAGAACTAGAACCTTACAGGCATAGGCTTTCAACCGTGTCAGCATAAAAACCATTTATAAAACTTTAAACTCCTTTCCCATTTGTAAAAACATGTGTATATGTCAGGGAAAGCTAGGTCTCAGCCCCATGTCATAGCATAACCGCTAAATTTGTCATTTTTAAGTTTGTGCATGATAAAGGTTACCTTTCTTTAACACACCAGAAAATGCAAATACCAATCTTCACAAGAAAATAGAGATGTACCATGGACCATACCCTAATTCAGACATTTTCAAGCTTCTGGAGGACTAAACATTCAAGACATACATACAACTAGAAGATTTGACCAAGGAAAGTACCAGAAGGTCCTCTGGCTTTTTACTCAATTCTGCTTCTGTGTTAGAAGAATCCCATTCCACATTGTACTCTTTTGCAATTTCCTTCAATACATTGAGCCTTACTTCAGCTGATGGAGCACCGACTGAAAGTTTCTCTACAATCTGCATATTCATATAATTAACCTCAGCTCAATATAGTCAACCCTGCAAGTATATCATTAGCACAATGAAGAAGACGAGAGCGTAACTGTACGGTTAACACTTGTATCAGGCCGAAGCTCAGATGCTGCGGCTATGAATTCCTTTCCGTATTTAGCTGCAAATAGATTCCTGACATGTAATAAATCTGGCAAATCTGAACATCTTGGAGCTGCAAAGATTATACTTGCAACAGCTTCCCGCAATTCCGAGGGGCATTCTCTGATACACCAAAAAAGATATTTACAAGATTTCATTATGTATAGCTTTTCGATTATAGAATTGAATAAGACAAACTATAGTGTCCAGTAGACAGCTGCAGTAAATAAACCATTGGGAATGAGTTTGTTCAAAGGCACAACTAACAAGAAGAGAAGATGTACCTACTCTTGCTTAATAACGTGCTTTCCCTAGTGGCACCTTACATCCTCTACCAGGTCAAAATGACACGACGTTATAGCAACTATTTTGGTGGTCAACTTAGACTTAAGCCATTTATGAAGGAACGAGGTCACTAGACCTCAATAAAAAGTTCGTTAGCCAAGGATCATATACCTGTTAAGTTATAAATTATAACTGACCAAAAATCACATTTGACCAAAAGGTGCAAGTAACACAGCTATTTATGATGGTTTGATCTATGCAGGCCTCTATAAATGCACCGTGCCTAAGAGTTACACTATGATGACTGCGGACACTGAAAAGAAAACAAGATAGATACGAAATCACATGGAGGAAGTCATCTCAATTATCAACAGACCACAACCTCTTGAAATATATGTGGACTTAATGAACAACAAAACACAATGGAAGCAAAGTATCTGCATAAGCGGTTTCATTATTGGGATACTTGCATTAGGTAGATTGTTTTAGTTTGGTTAGATTTTGCATATCGGTGTAGAAATAAACATGATATTAAAAGAATCTTTAGTTCTAAAGAAACCATAATTTGTTAGAATTTAGAAATTATTGAGCATTAAAAAAATGAACCCACATAAAGCAGAATATATAAAGCCAATCTCATCTAATTCAGGAATAACGCATTATCGTTGTAGAGATGAATGCTTGCAAATGATATTGGTGCTTAAGGCTGAGATTAAGTGGATTAAGATTAAGGCTGGCTGCAAGGAAGAAGAGAAGGCAATAATGGAGAGACAGAAGTGTATCGTTTAAATAGAGAGGAAAGATTGTACAGCCAGCAGTTCTACCATGTTATGTCCCAGGAGAAGTCATTGGCGAAAATTTGAAAGGGCATTCAACATTTTGGCTAGCTATGGGTGTGTAGTAATGTCTTTGACTTCAACCAAACAATTATCTTAAAGAATTAATACAGAAACCTCTCTTGAGGTTACGGCATTTAAACATAGTTTATTTGGTTTCAAATATTATATAAACCCTCCTACTCTAATATGTCGTATTAAAAAATAATTATTTTTTTTTGAGACAAAGGTAACTTTAAAAACAAAAATAAAATAAAATTGTAAAGGTCCAATATGCACAAATTGTACAGTATTTATTTCCATTCCTCTTTCACTTTGCCAAAGGCAACCCCTTCCTGAGGTAGTTCTATGCTCCTCCTGCACTTTCCCCGTGCCAAAAGAGATTATTTTAACCAAATGGTAACTTTCCACTGAAAGCTGGCAATTCAATAAACTAAAGGAAAACATTCTTTCTGAATACCCAAGAGTCCACATCTTTCCTCACCTTTCTGAAGAGAAAGAACATTGCCAACATGGGGTTTAAATCAAGAGTCCACATCTTTCCTCACCTTTCTGAAGAGAAAGAACATTGCCAACATGGGGTTTAAATCATCTTTTCATTGTTTTAGAGAAACTACTATTAGAGAAATTCAGCTGGGTAAGTAGCACTGATTGTTAGTAGAAAAATAAAGAAGTATATATTATAATTTTCAAGCTCTCTTGAAGCCTTGAGGATGAAGCATGTGGAAGATAGTTTGCTATACTTGGAAGGAGGTATTGCTAGCATTAGTTGAATCAACATACTAGAATAGGATCTTGGTCTTTTAAATGAAAGAAATGGACAATAAACGCTTTGAGGGATTGACTAGAATAGGATCTTGGTCTATTGACTACCTCAATTGATTGGTAATCACATGAGAAACAAAGCCCTCCCCGCGCCCAAACCCTGAAATTAGAAGAAAAGCAAAAAATGCGTAATTGCACATATATTTTACTTAGAGGAGGGATGAATAAATCAACTTGAAAAGGGTATCTGAAGTTTCTTTTTTTTCCTTTCAGATAAGTGGTATCTGACGCTAATTTTAATACAAAGCACTTAGGGGTCGTTTGGTAGAGTGCATTAAAAAAATAATGCATGCATTAGCTTTGTGTATTACTAATACCTTGTTTGGTACACTTTTTCAACCTATGTATAACTAATTTATACACTCTATTTGGTATTTAAGGTATTGAAGGTATGTATAACTAATACATGAAAATCCATGGTATTAGTAATGCAAGGGGTTCTAATGCATGCATTAGCATGGTTAACGACACAATTGCCCCTCAAAACCTTTTCCACATCCTTTCCATCATATTTGTGGAAGATATTTTTGTAAAGAAATATTCCTTCTAGAAATTATGCAATCCATGTTATTTTTGATACACGGAAGTGTTTATATACACCAAACCAAACACTGAATAAGAAAAATCACAGCATAAATAATGCCAGCATTATAAGCATTACTAATACACCATATTTTGCACTATTCTTATACACTCTACCAAACGACCCCTTAGTGAAGTCCCTGGCAAACATAGTGCAAAGAGCATCTTGAAGCTGATCTCAATTCACAATATAAGGACATAAACTACGTCTGCCGATACAAACCATCTCCTGATCTCAATTCACCAAATGATGCCATCACAACCCAGACCTAATGAATAAAGAAATTTCATTGCTTCAAAAAAAGAAAGTCCGGCAAAAAACAGCTTACTTTTGGCTTTCAAGGATAGGGACCCGGGCATAAACAAACTCGCAGAACAACTCCAAAATCTCGTACGCAGCCCATATATTTTGCTCGCGTATAATATGCTCAACCTGAATGAAGTTGATACTAGTTAGAGAAATTCCTCATGGAATGATCAACAAGTAAAAGTCTCTCAGAATTTCTACCCTAATTCGAGCTATGGATTCCTGGCCAGCTTGCAGAAATTGGGCTATCTCCTTGCGCATAAGTCTGAGCTGTGCATCTCTCTTGTTTTGTAATAATTTGATTCGTGAGATTGCCAAGGTCAAGCACGTCTTGCTACAAAGTCATCCACCAATATCAACAGTTACATCCATGGGTAGAATCACAAGAATACAACAACAATAAGCCTTAAGCCTCAATCACTAACTAGTTCGGTTCAACATCTTTTTTAATATTTTCTTTTTTTGAATTAGCTCTGCATATGAATCCTCATTAACCTTTTCTTTATAACCGTGGTGTCCGGACATAGCTTTTGTGCACCTCAACTAATTCCACGGGATATCTACCACCTCCCACCACCAACAACAGATACTAAGTAACTCTGTCCTCCAAGGCTTGAATAGTTAATATTCAAGCAACAAGAAAAAATTCCCATATTTTATAAAAGTAACAAAAAAAAAGAAAATACAAAATTCGATCAAAATAAAAGTCTCATTTCTCGTTCTACTTTAATTTTATGTTTACCACCTGGCTGGACTAAAAGAAGCTTTGGAGTATTCAACAATGCATTTTTATGCTATGACTTTAGTGGTTTTGGGACAGATGAGAAGAAATCACCTAGAAATCACCTGAGGCTTCACAGTTCACAACTCACTTCATTAATCGGCCACACCCTTTGGTAATTTTTAACCATTTTGCTTCAACTGGACCAATTTTATTCCAATGCTCAATAATTTCTCTTTAACACTAGAAATTTTCTACATTTTCTAACACACAATCACAAGAATAATTAGCAAAATTGGTTTGTAACAAAATATTGAAGGACACTACTCCAATCTAAGGAGACCCTTTGTGTTTCAACAAACACAAACCCATTTTTGGGGCTTTACAGATGAAACTTTTAGAAAATTGAAAAACCCATAAACAGATCTCTGACCTTGTTTTTTTCTCTAAAATATGAAAAACAAAAAAATTAAAATAAATTCTTGAATTCGTTAAATCGTTAATGGAAAGACAGTTGAGAAGTGAAGTAGATTGATAGTTTCAGCAAAAGAAAAAGATGGAGTATTTGACTAACCACTTTGAGCCTTGAAGTCCCCTATTGAAGAGTTGATTCAGCAACGACATGAGTAGAACAACTCTACAAAATTGTGGTAAGTGCAAGAATATATATCACAATTTTGTTAAGATTTTCAACACAAAAGAAAGTGATCATTGATCTCTGAGTTTGAACATTAGGTTTATGTGTGTTGTTAATTCCAATGTCCGTAACGTAAATGACAGAAACAAAAGTCAAATAAATGGAAATAATGGTAAAAAGAAAATCAGCATTGGCACTATAATTTAATCTTTTACCCATTTGTCCATCAAAAATTTTCACAATTTTTTTCTCAAATCAGTATTTAGCCATGAAAATCAGAAAATAGCTAAAACCCCATTTTCATTTTTTTCACTTTTACTTTTTTCATTTTTAAAAAAGAAAAATCTCATTTTTTTTTATATTTTTATAAAATAATCTCATTTAAATTATATTTCATGTTTAAGTTATATTTTATATTTCTTTAAAAAATACATTTAAATTTTAAATATTTGTTACAAAACGTATCAACAAACATAATTTTAATTCCAACTTTAAAAATTCTAGATAAAATAATTTTTTTATTTTCATGACCTAACACCCATTAAAAAAAAAAGAGTTTTTGGCCAAAAATATCTCTTATTTTTAGGATTAGGCTTAACTTTTTCCTTTAAATATAACCCTAAACAGTTTTGTCCTTTAAATTTGTAAAATTTGTAAAATTTGTGTACTTTTTCTCTCACTAACCTAAAATACCCACCTCCCCATAGAAAACTAACACACTTTTTCTCTCACTAACAAAAAATACCCCACCTCTCCATAGAAAACTAACACACTTACCACATGTGATCTGCACATGACTCTTGAAGGGAAAATCAGGCCTGCTCTTTCACCCAACTCGTGGATTTCCCTCATCTCTCTCGAAAACCCTTCTTCTCCAATTCACTTTTTCATTTTGGTTACCGCCTTCTTGGAATCACTTCAAGCCTTCACTACTTTGATTCATCTAATCAATGATTATTAGGAGCATTAATTATCACACCCCGAGCCTACATTCTGAACGCGACACGGTGCTTAGAGTTACAAGTGACCCCAAGCTAATTCATGACCTGACATATTACTGAGATACAGACTGAAAGATAATGCGGAAGCTGAAATGTGCTGAGCTCTTGAAAAATATTATAACAAAATGAACTTTTATAAACTGAAATACAAAGTCATTTGAAAATTGATACAACCAACTGACTGTTTGTCTATGAAGCCTCTACTAACACTGAACTACAGTTACCCGAGACATGACCCCCAACTATCTCTAATCAATGTATAACAACTGAAATGACTGCTGTAACTACTAATTACCGACTGGAGTTTTCGAAAAAAGGAGAACTCGTTCCCTACTGACTGGAAGCTGCGATCTGTCTGACCATGATCCTGGAAGCTAGCACTAAAACCTACATCATAAAATGATGCAGTGCAAGAAAAGTATGCGGTCAGTACTTTGAATGTACTGAGCATGTGAGATAATGTACTAACTTAGAAATCATGAGAAAATATGTATATGCTGAAAACGTAACTGAAACTGGACTAAGTATAGATGTCTGAGAATGCATAAGTCAAACTGTAGAATATAAGCTCTTTTACTGAAGAGGGTATAAATCATGTTTCTGAGCTGTAACTGTGAGATCATGATATTTTAAGATAAGTAAATTGTTACTTGGGGATCCATTGACTAAAAAGATGAGTTATGTTTGTAAGTCATGAATTTGTACAGCTGAGCTGAAAATCATGAGTCAGGCCAAAAGTCATGTTTAAAGTAAATCACTAGGGGAGTTTCTTCTAATGAACATGCTAAAAATACTGATATACTGTACTGAATGCAAGCTAAAAAGATATAAGCTGATGCAATGACCAAGTATATAAATATGCAACTGTATAATACTGAACTGAACTGAATACAAGGTCATGCAATAATGAATTTGAACTATGGGAGCTACTATTAACCGACATACCCCAAGCTAAGCTAACTATGGGGTCAACCTGTAACCCTGAGTGGGAGGATGTTCATACCTTGCCAAGGGTACAAATATTTTCTAGCGTGGATGTCACGACCCAGACCGTCGTGAATGGCACCCATCCAAACCCCGAATGAGCGAACCAGTAGGGTTCAACCCTTTGCCTAGACTAACAGCCTAAAACCAGTAAACAGAAAATAAACTAGCAATTAAGCAATGCAAAAACTAAAGCTTTAATATATCCTGCAGAAAATCCCTCCTAGGAACTGAAAGTCGCTGTACCAAACATCACTACCAATATCTAGAATTCGGGGATGCAACCCCAAAAGAAATAGTTTCAAGTCCGAGACAAGTTGACTGCAACTCTAAAGATAAGCCCAAGGTAGCTTGATCAAAGCTCACCCTTGAAGTCAGAAATCGTCGGTGCTAAAGATGAGATCGCGTCTCAGCTGCTGAAAGATTTCTTGTACTCACCAAAAGATAAGCAAGTGCAGTATCAGTACACCACCACTGTGTACTGGTAGGATCATCAACCAGTTTTTAGATAAACAGTATATAAAAAGTATGACAATATCAATTAATAGGTATGGAAAACATGCAACAATATCAACAGATACACCTAGACTACCAGTCTTAACTTAGCTTGTTCCCGCATGAATCCACCACCTATACTCTGAGCCATAACCCTATACCAATAACTATACCTTTCCGTCTAGCCCAGACCCACCTTGGGATCCCCTCTAGACAACACAATAGTCAATGAACAACCCGACCTAAACTAAGACCAACACATCAGTTCTACAAAATTTCCCCAGCCTCTCAAGGGCCATCAAACCAATAACACGTTTCAATAAACAACCCGATCCACTCACGGAACCAATATAAATCAATGTAACGCAACAATAAAAATACAATGATGCAACAAAAGTAAACCCGTACCAGGCGTGGTACCCGTGCCAACCATTTATTATACCCGTACCAGGCGTGGTACCCGTGCCAACTTTTTGTTATACCCGTACCAGGCATGGTACCCGAGCCAACCGAATATCAACAACTCACAGTCAAATAGATGATCAAACAACTTATAAACCAACAAGCAAACACCCTTCAATCACAGACTGTAAAGCAAGAACCTTAGACATTCTACACAACTCCCCTAAGCAGTGTAATTCATACAAACACTTAGATATGAGAACAAGAATATACAACATTCACCAAAATCGTAAGCCATCAGCTACCTCGAAATGATCCAAGCTCTATTCAACCCGAGCTTTTCCGTGTTCCGGATTCCTTTCTCGTTCTTGGTCTAAAATAACACACAAGTACATACAATTAACACACAAGGCGTGCACAATACTCGGGTTACATTAAATCCCCAAACTCTAGGCCACCCATGATCATCCCACCTTTTTCCTGGGCTTTTCCACCGTTAATTCACCTACTTCTATCATTTTTACGGATAAAAATAGAGAATTTAACAACCTATGATCATAATAACATACTTTTAACGATGCCCAAGAACATTCATGCTTGGAATCCCCTTCCTTCTCCGAATTCTACCATTCCTAGGTTATTTCAACCTTTTCCCAAGTTTCCTCCTAGCAATTCTACCGCATAGGAAACGTAGTACAAAGATTGAGGGGTAGAAACCTTACCTTAGGGAAGAAATTCGAAAGAAAAAAGAAGAAAATTGCCTGAAATCGCCTAGTTCTTCTCCCAAACAAATTATAGAAAACTGAACTGTTTTGGAGAAGTTTCTGCATTAAAAACTCGTCGGCCCGCTATAGCGGTCTCCGCTCTGCTATAGCGGACGACTTCCGCTATAGTGGTTTTAAGTGGGTGTTTACCGCCTTGACCACCGCTATAGCGGTATTTTTGACCGCTATAGCGGAGGTCGCTACGACGGACCGTTGTGCTCGTCACAGACAGAATATCTAGAAATTTCTCAGTTTTGGCCATTTTACAATACACCTGCTTTCCCCGACGATCCGAAATAACTCCTTCACGTCAAACGCTATTCTGAGAGTTCTACTTACCCAAACTCAATTTCTAAAAAGTCCTCCGGACTCCTTTATGTCTTGGCTACGTGAAAAACTAGCTCAAAATAAGATACATAGACCAATCCTTACCCGAATTTCGCTAGACTCTACCTCGCTCCAAAACCGGCCGAGGCTAGCCTAGCCCAGAATTTCAAACTCCCAAACCTGGAGTTTTTTAACTCTAAAACTTGGCACGATTGGACTACCCATAAATACGGACCCGGTCATTATAGTGGATCCACTAATTTGATATCCAAAAAGGACTAGGGTATCAAGCCTAATCTAATGGGTGACCCCTTTATAACCTACAATGGCGCCGTAATTCTGGGACTTAAGGACTTCTACTAAAGGTCTCAGCCTAAACTAATGGATGAGCCTTCATCCCCTCATTCGCTCGGTGCTAAGTACTACTCCCAACTGAGGAAATAAATAAATAAATAAATAAACTGACATACTGAATATCTCATAATACTGACTTTCTGAGAATGAAACATAATGCTAAGACTGAAAGCATTCTATTTTTTTTGAAAAGCTGTAGGCTGAAAACTGGGTAATTTCATACTTTAAAACTGAGTGCTAGTAGATTAGGCTAAATTCTGAAGAAAAGTTAATTCATGTGAAAATACTATAATTTCATCCTAAGTTCTTGAAAAGAAAGCTAATTCATGTAGAATATACTGTAAATCTAGGCTAAGTCTATTTCATCTAAATTCTAGGGATTTTAAGAAAATATCTGTAAAACTTCATGCAATATCACTTAAACATGTACGGGAAACATATAGTATCATAAGAAATTCAATTCTGTAAAAACATGCATAGTTGGGTACGAACCCTAGAATCATAAATTTGTAGAAATCATAACTGAAAACTGAACTTTGGGCATGAGGGTGAAATAAAATCCTCATTGAATACCCACATACCTGAAACTTGAAGAACTTCTAGCTAGAACTCTGGGGATGAAAACTTGGAGAAGAATCCCTAAGGTTGGAGGTGGAGACTTGGAGAAGAAATCTGAAGGAAAAACCCTTGAGAACTTTCTTGCTTGAGCTTCTATGCTCTTGCTTGCTTGAAATCCTAGGTGTCTTTCCATAGAGTCTTGAGAGAATTCTTTAGAGATAGATCAATGTTCTTCTGAGAAATAATCCCTTTTAGATGTTTAAAAGATGTGGGAAAAGGCCTGAGGTAAGGAAAGGACCAAACTACCTCCAACTTAAATGCTGAAAAAAGTGTAGAAAAGTCATCGAACGGCGCTTTCCACGGGCCGTCGGGTGGCCCATGAGCTGTCGGACCCAATCGTTGGCCTCACAAGGGTCAAATAAGCTTGTTGAATGGTTCCTACAGCTGGCCACGAGACACGGACGTCATAAAATTTGCCATGCTCATTGGCCCTTCTCACGCCCATTGAATTTTTGACAGCTGACAGTGCTTTACTAAAATACCCATAACTTTTTACTCCAGACTCGAATTAACAAATAGTCAGTGGCGTTAAAAGGAAGACTCAAATACCTTTAATTTAATGATTATTAGGCCACCTTGTCACGACCCAATTTCTCGGTCATGATGGCACCTACAACCCCCGGTAGGTGAACCAATCCTCGTAGCCCAGAACAGTTAGCAATGGGCTACTATCTAACAAATAAGGGAACAAGACGAAGAGAACAGATAAAAGGAATATAAATATATACATATGCGGAAACTAAACTAAACCCCAAGACCTGGTATCATAGTACAGAGCCAAACTACATACATGGGTGCAAATAAACCAAAACTATATATACAGATGTCTCTGAATGGTAATAGAGTACATGAAGCCAAGATAAACTAAAGCTAAGCTCCGATCGCCAAGAGCTCACCCTCAGCCTGAAGTAGTCCCCGACAGATCTCCAAGCACGATCACAACGATCTACCGGCGATGGCCCACGCTAGGATCTGCACCCAAAGATGCAGGGGGTAGGGGTGAGCACCAAATGCGAAGCATAAGGTACCCAGTAGGTATCATAGGCCGACTGGGCACATATAAGATAAAAGTGTAGTAAATAGACAGAGTAGAAGCAATGTAGTCACAGAAATCACGCAAGGTACACAGGAACTAGCCCAGAGGGAAATCAACAGAAGCACATGTGAGGCTAGTAAGTAGAATATACACACCATAGGCACAGGTGAAAGTAAGAAACGACGCACCTGGGGTCCTTGCAATAACAGTGTATATAAAATAAGTTTTACGAAATGGACGGTATACCGGTAACCTCAAGTGTAAGAAGAAGAGAGAAAGAGTAATTATAGGCATGCTCAGAGACATGAATCAAACTCAACTAATCATATCAATCTCAAATCCAGAAACTAACAGTCTAGCAGTAACCAATCTCATACTTATCCCTAATAGAGAATAATTCTGTAAGTAACTA
>QJPP01005099.1:0-53715 GCA_003996215.1 Jaltomata sinuosa
TGTGCTAGCTCCTTGTTCCTTGCTTATTGCTTCAGTGACTGCTTTCTTGCTATCTGTTACTTACTGCTTTTATATCTTATATGCGCTCAGTCGGCCTATGATACCTACTGAGTACCCATGGTTTTGGTGCTCATACTACACTTCTGCACTTTTTTGTGCAGATATTAGCTGAGCTTTCAACGTTGATCACGTTGGAGACTCGTGCAGCGTTTGGATCTTTGAGACTAGGGTGAGCGCCTGACGGTCGGGGCTTGTCTACATCTCATCTGTTGTACTGTTGCTCCTTGTACTTTCGGAGGCAATTTATGTTGTATTTTATTACTACTAGCACTTTTATCCTATTAGAAGCTTCTGTACTATTGATACCAAGCCTTGGGGTTGGTGTAGTTTCCTTTATGTATTTATATTAGAGTTTTGCTTTCATTTATTTCTGCTTGCTGGTGCGTTTTGGTTAGGTAGTAGCCCATTACTAACATTTTTAGGCTACGGGAATTGGTTCACCTACAGGGGGATTGTAGGTGCCATCATGACTTGAGAAATCGGGTCGTGACAGCTTGGTATCAGAGCTCTAGGTTCACCGGTGTCATGGTACAGAAGCAAGTGTCTAAGTATAGTCTCGTGGATTGGTACGATGACGCCCGTATCCTATCTGCGGGAAGCTACAGGGCATTATTAGGAAAAGTTTTATCTTCTTGGCTCCTCATCGTGCGTTCCTGGCTCTATTGACTTCTAGACATCGGTTATTCATTCATTTTGAGATGCCTCATACGAGTGCGATAGCGGTTGGTGCCGAGGCTTCTGTGCCTGTTGCTTCAGTGCTTCTATCAGCACCAGGACTCCAGAGTGAGGCTTTACCGCACTAGATAGGGGGTGTGGGGTCATCCTAACCTTCGATTGGAGTTATAGTGACCTCAGCGCTTCAGGACACCGTGGCTAGGACTCTAAGTCCTTCGGTGAGTGTTTCAGTACCTGGTTCTGTGAGTGGTGCTTCAGTTATAGTTGAGCTTCTAGTTCTTCAGCAGGGTTGTCTGTCGGTATTGGAGTACGAGGCGAGATTTTCCCATCGGATTTCATCTGGTATAGGCTGTTTTTAGTGTGGTGAGCATGGGCACTTTGCTAGGAATTGCCCCAGGATTGTGTATCCCAGACAGCCTGGTTGTTATCATTGTGGAGAGATTGGTTACCTTTATAGATATTGTACCCGGCGAGGGCCGGTTAGGCTTTTAGTTTTGACTACTCAGTCCAAAGTTATATCTCATCAACTTGATACACCTCTTGGTGGGCCAGAGTAGAGGTTCCTGATATCGTTACTCCAGGTTAGGCTTTTGCTACCTTCGACTTGTGATAGTCCTGCTCGCGTTGCAATTTTATCCCTTTTGTCGTTTATTTTCGTATATGCCTACCTGCTATTTGTTTAAGTTGTTTGGCTACCCGAATTGTAGTAACGATATGTTATTTTATTGGTAGTTTATTCCTTAGTAGTGGATGGGGGTAAGTTAGCCTTGAGAGGTGTTTTCCCGGAGTTGTAGCTCGTGGGTAGTTCTTGTTATTCTGTTTCTAGTTGGGTTACCCCTATTTCATTGTGATTCTGGACTTTTGGTTGGGTTTTCCTTGTTGAGCGGTCCTAGATGGTTGTTCCCTAGGCCGTTATCTAACATGGCTAGAGATCCGTGTGATGGTTCGATGTATTACCGGTAGTTGGGCCGAAGTTAAGATTTTTCCTCAGTTTGGAGATATTGGTTATGCTAGTGTGCATAGATTGGTTTGGTCTCCCGAGTGTCTAGAGTCGACCCTCTTTGTATATTAGTTTAGGAGGTTGGCAGGTATGTAGGTTGTTCCCATAGTCTCCTCCACTTCCTGGTCTGTTGGGTGTTTTGTTGTATCCCTAGCTCCAGTTGGAACTAATCTTGATCGTAGTTCTTTCGATGAGCTCTGGATGTTGGCATCGTGATTGGGTCTTGACTTTAAGCACTTTCGACTAAGTGTTGATCGTAACCTCATGGTAAGGCTTGTATTTGTAGGCATTTCTGGTGAGTTGGGCATCTGGCCCACTCTTCTCCTGCCTTATTGAATTTGACGTGTAGCTATGAGTAGTAAGGTAATGGCTTCAGGTTCCTATTCGGGAAAGGATTTGTAAGGTTTGGTATGTGCTAAGGAAGCATTTTTGTTTAGTTGAAATAGAAGGGAGATAACTCTTTGTATGTGTTTATGTGTCCTCGTAGTTGCCTGAGGTGGCGATGAAGGTTTGCTTTGGGATTGTGTGTCGATGATTCGATTCAGCCGTCTACATATTGCTGTGAGTTTTCCATCGATTGGTTTTTTTTCAGTAGCAACTGCAGTGTTGGAAATTTGCATATTCAGGCCTAGTTGGCCTGGGTTCTTACGGGTTCATTGGCAGCATCCTGGTTCGACCAAGGCTTTAGTTGGTAGTTTTGAAAGTTGGGGTTCAGAATCATGGCTTGGCAGGTTACATCGGATGGTTTGTGGCAGTTTCTATTTGGTTGCATCATCCTAGTGCAGGGAGGGTGTGGGTGCGGGCAACTTAGCTTCTTTTACTTCAGTTGTGGATGTGGCTATTGGCCTTGGACACCTAGTCCTTGGCTAACCTCTGCAAGAGGCGAGATATTCTAGATTTCAGCAGTGTTCTAGTTAGTACGAGGTTCTTTTACCATGGTTGGACAGACTCATTAACGTAAGTTTGAGCTTCAGTAGTGGTGTATGCTTTATGTGGTCAGGTTGTGCGAGTTACGACTAGCGAGGCTATTTTGAGCTCTTATGATACGTAGAGACTGATAATAGCCATTCGTTTGCCCAGGATTTGAAAGCTTGTTTAATTGATTCCTCCGGAGTAGTTATTTATGTGGAGTTCTAGTGTTGGTTAAACTCGGCCAGTATGGACGAGAAGTTCGTTAGGGTATATGTTTCGAAGTGGTTGGTTGTTTGCAGAACTAGTAGAGCGGTTGATTCGAGCCAAAGGAATGAATTGAAAGTATATGCAAAAATTTCTATGGCTAGATGGTAACTTTGAACCCCAGGCACCTTTTTCCTTTGCCTTCGGGGTGTTTGGACTTGATATTTGTGGCATGGTGGACTTCTTCCTGAGGTGAGATTCGTAAGGCAATTTCACATTCAAATGGTATTCGAGTGTTCGGAGTAGAAGTAGTGTTTTCTAGAGTTGGGAGCTTGGATCATGGTTACAGACTTCGTGGTAGGCTTACCACACTTCTTGCAGGATCATGGTTTTGGTTTGGGTCTTTTGGGAAGATAACCCTGGTTCATTCACTTTCAGCTGATTCAGACCTGACACGGCTCAGTTAGCGAATTTGATGTTAGAAAAAAATGTTTGTTGGTTGGTTGGTGGTCAGTCAAGGCAGGTAACTTTAATTTCAATGATATGCTACGGGTTGTTATCTTGGATGGCAAAGGCTAGTAGCCTATATCTTGGCTTAAAGCGCATTTGTACAATGGGTGACTTCGTTCGTGGTAAAGTATAAGCAGGAACTATGGATCTCCGGTGTGTCAGTTGATGCTTCGAAGGTGGTTTGAGTGTTCAGCTTGTATGTAGATTCCTTTTTGTATTGCTAAAGGATTCAGTTCAGAATTAAAAAAAAGGGCTTTTGCGAAAAAACGGGTTCATGAGTTAGAGTTTTGGGTTGATGTATTTTCTGGTAAACTTGGTATGGTTTTAAGGATTCGAGTTTTGTGTGTTGATAAACTTGGTGCTCTAGTTTTGGTGTTGTGTAGGTGCTTTTTGGTTAAGATTCTCGAGGTTCAGTTTAGGTTGGCAGATCTTTGGAGGTTGAAATCTAGCTTGGCTAGTAAGAAATTATGGCTTGGTTGCTTTCTTCGGTTCTGTTATATTGGGTGTCGTCCGGTCGCGGAGGTTACCCGAGTTGTCTGAGAGAGTAGTGCGGGCGTTGTATCTGCTATCCTAAATCTCTGGTATTTTTTTCCTTCCTGACTTTCAGGGACGAAAGTCTTTTTAGTAGTGGATGATGTAATGACCCTTCCGGTCATTTACACGTTTTTGCCTTTCTTGTACCATTAGAGCTTACTTGTAGCGGCCCAAGTAATTTATGGCTTGTCGGGACCGGTAGTTTGGTGCCCGGGCCGTTTGTTTGGTCTTTATGGCCGTTCCTCATTTTAGAACTTCAACTTTGGAAATCGTTGACTTCCGACAACATTCTTGGTAATATCAAAGAATTAAACCCAGGTTCTAGGTCAAAGGAATTCCTTACTCGAAAGTTCGAGTTAAAGAAATGCCTCGTGTAACACCTCGCCCGTTTGGAAGGTTTATAGTAACCCGTTCCTTTGGGGTAAGACTAATAGTGTCTAATATACTAAGAAGGATGTGTTATGAGGTAGTGTAATGGCAAAATGATCGTATGATAAGTTTTGAAGTCAAGCAAGTTGCGAAACAAAAGTCGGAAAAAGTTATTGTAAATTCCTTTAAGGAATTCTCTTCAAATTTGGGTTAAATGTGTTGGGGTGTTTCTCCCTATATATAAAGGTTTAGTGGGCCCCCAATATTCCAAATCGAAGTTCTACGAGTCTAGTTTCCAACGCACTAAACCTTTCATCCATACGACTTCAGAATAGAGAGATATTCACATTTTCGTAAGACTGCGCAAGCATGCACGTCAAAGTGGGGCCCACGTCCTAAGTCGGTTAAGCTTATAAAAGCTGATTTCTCCTTCGTTTTAACTCATTATTTTCACCCAAAATGCACTGAAAATAAGAGGTAAAGTCCATAAGTAATCCATGGACTTTGATCCTTTCAATTCGGAAGTTTAACGGAAGTTGCTCTACATCGCGAGCTCGTCATTTTGGTATAGTTTTCCCCGTTGATTTCATGGAGTATCTTCGTGGGTGTTGATGAAGCAATCCAGCAGGTGTTTTTTGAGTATTTGGCAGTAGCTACGGAGTTATATTGGTGAGGTATGGATCCCGTACACTTATCTATTTGTTGAATCAAGATTCTAAGCTTCTAGTCACGAAAAGTTGTATTTTTTGATAACTTGTAGTAGTTTTTTGTTGGATTTGGATATGTTTGTTGTTCCTGCAATGAGCCAGGTGGTTAATCTTGGAATATTGAATATTTTTGTCAAGTAAATCTCTCCCCTACGACCCTCCTTCATTATTATATGTTCTAGTATTATTTTATGGATTTCTGAGCCACGAAATGGTATTTTGGATTTGTGGCTTTAGACAGCCCCTTTATCTTGTTATGTTTGGTTATTGTTGTGGTGTTCTGGTAGTGTTATTGTGCTGGAGGGATTGGGAAATTGTGCGATTCTTTTTGGGATCACATACGATAGTGATTGGATTGGACAAACGTGAAGTACGCCTTGAAATAGTGCCTCGGGAGCTCGTCGCTCCTTGGAGACATGGTTAACTTATTGTTGTTGGATTTAGCTGCCATTTGTTATTTTTATTGGCCTCATTTTTACGCTTTGGAGTTGGCTGGTCATGAGTGTGACATTAACACCTTATCAAATGGCTATGGCTCGTTCTTGCAGCCTTGTCGATTCTAGCAATTGTTCTATTACCTTGGTTGGTCAGGCTTCATAGAGACACCTTTGTGGCTTCAATTAAAAGTATTATTTTGTGATTTGGAGCTTCCCTGAGCAGTTCGAGTCTGGACGATGCCGTTCCCGCAGCTAGTCATCGGATGACAGGTAGATTATGGTTTTCCCCTATCTAGACTCTGCGTATTTAGGCTATAATTGCATTAATTAGCATCCTTGGATGGGTTGATATAGGTTGGTACCCCAGACCTTGTCCACCTTGTTCGTCCGTTATTTCATGCGTTATTTGTAGTATTCGCGTGGTATTGTATATTACCCTTGTGGTCCTATGTGGCCTTGTATTGACTCTAGAACATAGATGGTGGGCTATTTGGGAATGTCCGCGAGTCCCGGACATAGAGATTATCCTTTTAGGCTGGTTATGTCTTCTGAGTAGCTATTGGCCCTGTGCAGGGCTGATAGGAATTGTTGTGAGCCGTTTGGCTACTTTTATATTTGTGTGCGAGCATATCATCCATTAAAAAGGTTTTCCCCTGCATGTTTTACTACAGTTTTAGCTGCGAGACACTACTGACAGTTTTCCTAAATCTGCATGGCCCTGGGGGTCCTTTTTGGTACTGTTGATGATAAAAAAGGGGATTTTTGGATGTTTTTGCACTAATTTTATTACTGGTACTAGTCTCTGCAGGGCAGAGCACCAGACTTCATTTTATTACTGATACTAGTCTCTGCGGGGTAGAGCACCAAACTTGATTTTATTACTGATACTAGTCTCTGCAGGGCAGAGCACTAGACTTGATTTACTACAGTTTTAGACCTGGTTACGCCCGGGCACCCTTAGAGTGTTTTTTGAGTGTTTTTTGAGGCATTTTATACTACTTTAGTCCTGGACAGGGTCTGGTCATGCATATTTGAGATTGGGTCTCTATCTTGATCCCGGACTTGCTTCCGGATGACATGTCTTGATATTGAGTTTTAGTATGGGGTCGGGGACCTCCATGGACCTTGCCGCTCCAGGCCTGGGGCTTCGGGCCGCGTGGGCAGGAGGGAAGGGTATACGGTGGAGTAGAGGTATACAGGCTGAGTCCTTCCATGGAACCTGCCTGCTGGGCCTGATTGGCACCGGAGGAGGTACATACAGAGGTTCTATTTTATATCATATCATATCATGCATTGGATTTCACCCTTGTTTGCTGTATGTTCAGTGTACGCTCTGGTAGTATGGGATGCCGGAGGGTTTGCTTTCACTTGATTGTGTTCCTCGATTATATGGGCGGCCGTTGGGACTGTAGGTAGACTATATTTACTCCTGTATTTATTTAGAGCTTGTCTTGGCACCCGGTTCTTGAAAGATTAGTGATGGCTAGCCTGTTGAGGCTTTGGTTGTGGGATTTTTGATTATTGAGAGGGCTTTGGAGTCCTATCTTATTGAGACACTTTTGTGTGGCCTTCTGAGCAGAGTGTGAGACTCTGGTTCTATTCTTGTGGGAAGTTGAGTGGTATATCTCGGTTATTGTGGCCTAGTTATTTCATTCTAGGGTTGTACTTGTGAGGTGATTCCCTGGTTATGCTATCATATGATTGGATTGGTGTTATGATTTCCTTATACTGGTTGATTCCATTTTGAGTATGTTGATTCCATTTTGAGTATGTTAGACTCCAGGTGCGTTCTCCTTTCCTTCACCTGTGATTCCGTGTAATTGTATTTCTGTGCTAGAATGTGTTACTTGAAGCTCTTGGTTATGGATGATCTGTGCTAGCTCCTTGTGCCTTGCTTATGGCCTCAGTGACTGCTTTCTTGCTATCTGTTACTTACTGCTTTTATATCTTATATGCGCTCAGTCGGCCGATGATACCTACTGAGTACCCATTGTTTTGGTGCTCATACTACACTTCTGCACTTTTTGGTGCAGATATTAGCTGAGCTTTCGCCGTTGATCACGTTGGAGACTCGTGCAGCTTTTGGATCTTTGAGACTAGGGTGAGCGCCTGACTGTCGGGGCTTGTCTACATCTCATCTGTTGTACTGTTGCTCCTTGTACTTTCGGAGGCAATTTATGTTGTATTTTGTTAATACTAGCACTTGTATCCTATTAGAAGCTTCTGTACTATTGATACCAAGTCTTGGGGTTGGTGTAGTTTCCTTTATTTATTTATATTCGAGTTTTTCTTTCGCTTATTTCTGCTTGCTGGTGCGTTTTGGTTAGGTAGTAGCCCATTACTAATCGTTCTGGGCTACGAGAATTGGTTCGCCTATTGGGGGATTATAGGTGCCATCATGACTTGAGAAATTGGGTCATGACATTTGATGATCGGAGGGTCAGATTCAAAATCCGACGATTCCATCCGCTCCGGAATGTTGAGTTTGGGCTAGGAAGATGGTTGGTTCGGGTTTCGGGTGAGTCGGTCTCATTTTGAGCCTTTGAGTTCCTTTTTGTTAATGTTGACTTGGGTCAACATTTCTCTGAAACGACCTCGTATAGAAGTTTCGTCGATTCCGTTGAGTCTTGAATGTTGTTTCCACTCTATTAGCATTATTGGTTTTTGAATATCAGTTTCCGATTGTAATCGGAATGCCCCATAGAGTTTTTTTAAAATTGCAGAAAATCAGCTGCGGCCAGCAGCTATAAATAGCTGGAAATTCATTTTTTCCAGCCACTTGTCCTCACTTTTCTCACTCTAAACTCATTTTTCTCTCTACCAAAATTGCTCTTGATCATTTCTAATCCTTGGGGAATTAATTTCTTGTGTATTTTCCGTGTTTTTTCAATTCTTGGTAAGTCATCTTCCCCACTTGTCCTTTTAGCTTCCCTTGGATTTTCTTAATTTCCTCCATTGTTACTCCTACCAAAGCTTGGAAATTCTTCTATAGTGGCTGCCCCTAGCTCGTGCATGCTTCATGGAAGTAAAGGATTATCCGTCTCGGCTTGAAATTCCATCTTTGTGGTAAGTAATTCTTGCCCAATTTCCATTTTTATTTTCCAAATTTCCATTCTTTAATCCCCAACTTGGGCGGGCTGTTTTGGTGCCCTTCCCTTGTCCAATTTTGCTCAAATTTGGAGCATGCCTTCTTGGCATCATTGGGGTCATTGTGGTTCTTTTCGTTTATTATTTTGGGTTGCGGGCCTTGAGGGTCCGCTTTTTACCCGGATATCGACCCGACTACAATTGTAGCAATATGGGTATCCTTACACTCATCTTAACATTTTATTCATGAATTTAATAGTTTAATTCTTGTTCAGAGCTTCTTGGAGAAGCTCGGCCTCAGATATCATTGTTCCCGCAGCTTGTCATCGGACAACATGTAGGTTACGGCTTAACTCCATAGACTTCACATATATCGGGTGAAATTGTACTAGTTGGCATCCTTGGGTTTGGGTTATTAGGTTGGTACCACAGACTTTGATCGCTTTTCCATGATTCGTCCTATTTTTTTCCTCCGTTGTGTGTAGTATTCTTATTAGTTGATATATTTATTACCCTTGTGACCCCGTGAGGTCTTATTGACTCTGGAACATAGAAGGTGGGATTATTGGGAATGTCCACGAGTCCCGGATATAGAAATATCTTTCTAGGTTAGTTATGCTTGCTGAGAAGCTTCGGATTCTGTGCAGGGCCGTTAGGTTGATTGTGAGCTGCCGGGCAGCTATTTGGGTTGATCATATCATTTCCATGCATATAAAGAGGTTTTTCCATGTTTTATTATAGTTTTTGGCTTTGGGCCTACGAAGACTTATTTTCTAAACCTTGCATGACCCTGGGGGCCCGTTTTCAATGAAATTAGATTTGGAAATGATTTGACTTGATACGTGGATCTTCTTGGGGTAAAAGAAGGTTAAAGATATGGTTTTATCATGACTTACTACTATTGCTAGACTCGACCGGGTCGGAGTGCTAGCTGAGTTTCCTTAGTGATTTGAAATGATATCAGGCTTGGCCGGGTCGAGCATCTGAGATGTTTTTACTAATCTATTAGACCCGGTTTTACCCGGGCACCCTTGGAAGGGTTTTTAGACATCTTTTGCACTGTTTTAATCCTAGGCAGGGTGTAGGAATGCATATTTGAGACTTAGCCACTGGCTTGAACTCGGACTCGTTTCTGGAGGACACATTTTGATTCTGAATTTTAGTGTAGGGTCTGGGACCTCCATGGACATTGCCGCTCTAGGCACGAGTCTTTGGGCTGCGTATGCTAGGGGTAAGGGTATATAGTGGAGTAAAGGTATACGGGCTGTATCCTTCCATAGAACCTGCATGTTAGGCCTGATCGGCAGCGGAGGAGGTACATCCAGAGGTTCTATTTCACCCTGAGGTTTTCATGCATCATATCATTCATGGTTTGAGGTACCATCCTTGTTTGCTATTTTTTGATTGTATGCTCCGGTAGTATGGGATGCCGGAAGGTTTGTTTTCACTTGATTGCATTCCTCGGTTATATGGGCGGCCGAGGGACTGTAGGTAGACTCTTGATACTTTATTTCGATATCGTTCCTTGTTGCGGTCGAGTATGAGTGTGATTACTAATGTTCTGAGTTCCTGGATTGAGTTTGTTTGACTAGATTGGGTATTAACTCCTGTATGTCGAGCATGTCTACCTTTATTCTTCTTTCCTTTTCCTTATACTTGAGGTTACCGGTATACCGCCCATTGTTAGAACTTATTTACATATATACTATTTTGTGAGGATCCCAGGTGCGTCGTCCTTACTTTTACCTGTGCCTGTTATGTGTATATATTCTATTTGGTAGCCTTGTATGTTGCCTTCTGTTGTCTTCCCTCTTGGCTAGAACCTGTGTACGTTTTCATTATTTTTTGTGACTGATTGTTTCTACCCTATCTTCTATTGCTATTTTACTTTATATGTGCCTAGTTGACATATGATACCTACTGGGTACCTTATGCTTTGAATTTTGTGCTCACCCTACCCTCTGCATCTTTTGGTGCAGATCCTAGTGTGGGCCATCACCGATTGAGCGCCGGAGACTCGTGCAGGGTACTATTTTTGGACCATCCAGGCTGAGGGTGAGCTCTTGGCATTCAGAGCTTTACTTAATTTATCTTTTGTATATTTTTTACTATGTCATTACTCGGAGGCAGCTTGTGTATATGTATATTTCTTCTGGACCCTTGTACTCCTTATGTAGGTCAGGCTTCTATACGCTATGACACTAGGTTTTGGGGTTGGTTTAGTTTCTGCTTTTCATATATGTTATCCTTGTTATCTAATTTCTTTATCTTGTTCCCTTGCTTCCGCTATTTTACCTGCTCTTCTATTTAAACTGTTAGAAGGTAGCCCAATACTTACCATTCTGGGCTACGGGGATTATTTTACCTACTGGGGGGTTGTAGGTGGCATCATGACCGAGAAATCGGGTCGTGACAATTAACTGACTTACCCAAATTGAGCTTACTATGGGTCCGGCCTATAACCCTAGCTGGGAGGGTAGTCATACCTTTCCAAGGGTACAAACATTTTCTAGCATGGATCCACTAATTTGATGTCCAAAAAGGATTAGGGTGTCAAGCCTAATCTGAAGGTTGACCCTATTATAACCTGTGGTGGCACCGTAGTTCTGGGACTTAGGGACTTCTACTAAAGGTCTCAGTGGAAATTGACGGGTGGGCCTTCATCCTCTCATTCGCTCGGTGCTAAGTACTACTCCCAACTAATTAAATAAATAAATAAATAAATAAACTGACATACTGGATAGCTCAAAATATTGACTTTCTGAGAATGCTAAATAATACTGAGACTAAAAGCATTCTATTTTTGTAAAAGTTGTAGGCTGATAACTGGGTAATTTCATACTTTAAAACTGAGTGCCAGTAGATTAGGCTAAATTCTGAAGAAAAGTTAATTCAAGTGAAAATACTACATTTTCATGCTAAGTTCTTGAAAAGAAAGCTAATTCATGCAGAAGATACTGTAAATCTAAGCTAAGTGTGTTTGATCTAAATTCCAAGGATTGTAATAAAATATCTGTAACACTTCATGCAATATCACTTAAACATGTACGGAAAATATATAGTATCATAAGGAATTCAATTCTGTAAAAAACATACAAAGTTGGGTATGAACCCTAGAATCATAGATTTGTAGAAATTATAACTGAGAACTGAACTTTGAACATGAGGGTGAAAGGAGATTCTCATTGAATACCCACATACCTGGTGAATTATAATCCCTGAAGAGAAATCTAAAATTGAAGCTTGGAGGAGATGCCCTATGTCTAAACTTTGGAGAAGAACACCCTTTTCTTCTTTGAAACAGACTTGAGAGAAAGAATGAGGAAAACTAATAGATTAGAGGTATTTTACTTAATAAAATTTGTCTAAAACTATTTATAGTTGTATCTAAAAGAAGAAGGAATGGTCTGAAATACCCATAGAAAATTAAATTAAAACCTGCTAAAATTCTTGGAACATCGAACCACGAATTGGTCGACGGACCGTGGTTCTGAACGATGAACAATCGACTGAGTTGTTGTTCTGTCCTTGAGTTTTGGGGACTCTGTGAAGGTGATTCTATAATTTAAAGGATGGACCATCGTTCAAAACAATGACCCGTGAAGTCACCCATGGAAACCTGGAAGAAAGGCTTAAAATTGATAAACCACCGGACATACTATGGACCGTGGTTTTGGTCTACAGGTCGTGGAACAACCCATTATTTTGAAGGTGAAAATTCTAAGTTTCAGGTCTGTTTTCAAGAGTCACAATATGGACCATGGTTCTGTTCTACGGGTCGTCATCCTATCCGTAGAAACTGACAGTGATGCAGTAAAATACCCATAACTTTTTACTCCGGACTCAGATTAATGAATGGTCAGTGGCGTTGGAAAAAATACTCAAAGGCCATTAATTTAGTTTGTAATAGGCCACCTAACACCCTTTTTCTATGAATAATGGTTGTTTTAAGTTGATCCTAGTTTAGTCTTACATGAAAACTTCTTTAGTTGGGGTGCTTTTAACTTAACTTGTTGATAGGAGTTTCTTATAAACATTATTTGTATCTAAAGCACTCACCAAACTAGGTAAATGATTATCACACTCATGGAAATGGTTTGAGTCTTGGATAAGAAATTTTGGGGAGTTACAACATATCCCCCTTGGGATCATTCATCCTTGAATCAAGACTAACTAGGCTGAGGTGGTAGGGAAGGAGCTGCAATCCCATCAACTAAGTTATAAAAGCTGGAATACTTACATGGGAAATGATTTATGACTGAAATATGAACTGATCTAGGTTTGTGAGGCATATAGGCATACTGAGATCATAGAACACTGATAGGACATAAAATTGAATATCGAACATGATAATTGGTTTGGATTGAGAATAGGGACTCAACTGAAACTCATAGAGAACGAACTCATTCTTAGAAATCTTAGTTAGATGAAATGAACAAATCATAGTTAGCAGAAATGAACAAATCGTAGTTAGCTGAAAGGAACATAAAACTGAGAGGAGTCATTGTATGAGAAAATTATTCTCTTCTAGACTGTGTTTACCAGCATGGACTTAACAGAACTTAGCGCCTTCTAGCCTTAAGAATGATTATCGATCGTTCTGAATTGATCTGATATGAGGGGTCTATTATCTTGCTAGATGAAGCTACTGGACATAAAGTATAATCATCATGGCAGGGAGTAAGAAAAAGACTATTCCCTCCTTAAACAATATGGTTGACAGCTTTTATGCTTAGGCACACCCTTCAACTACACTAATTCCTCTAAATACCATACTTACCATCTGCAACTAAAATTCTCATCAACGCACATATAGATGCTAAGGTCTGAGTCTAACTAACTGCTTTCACCATGTTCAAGCCTATCTCGACTAAATCTCTTACATCTGGAGTTATCTCCTAAAAATGGTATTCTTTCTTATCACAGAAATCTACTAACCTTGAACTCTAGTCAATGGGTCACTAGTCGCACAAAGTGAATGCCCACATGTACTTTATCATGACATTCAAGCCTATTATTATGATCATCTTATGGATTTTTTATAGCTGACACTATCTGAGACTCATCTCCTCTTCCCTAGCATATCTAGAAACTATAACTGCAAGAACTTCTACAAAGGGACACCAAAAAGAGGGAAATCTAGTACTTTCTATATAGTCTATTAGTTATCTTCCTTCACTAACAACTAGGAAAACATAACCCAAGATCACTGAAGGAATGGAGTGGGAGAATGAGCATCACACATGAAGGAATAATTATTAGTCTTGACTTACCCTTAGCTTGATCTAGCCCCTCAGGGGAGGTATGAGAAGTCTAGTATAAAGGTCTGAGTGTCTCACATCCCAGACATAAGAATCATGGTTAGAGTAAGGAATCATAAGCATGAACTGTTCAAGATATCTGGTCTGATAAAATACATGACGCATCATTGTATCATTAGCCATTAAGGCATATCTTGAGGACTGAACTTAGTACATAGAACTGAGAATACTATGAGACATGAGTTTACATATTTAACGAGTCTCATGGCATAAGGCTGGGATTCATAAAATCATAGAGTAAGACTTGAATCGCTGTCTGGAGCAATTTCTGTTTGTTTTAGGAGTTGAGCATGGACATGAATCTATATGGAGTTCATGAACTTAGTCATGCATATGGCACAAATATGTCTAAGTATAATGTTATCTTGACTGAAGTGCTAGGAAATCTGCTAGAATAAGAGTGGTTTGATATCCCATCATAGCTATTTCTAGAGTTCTATACTAGTTGAGGCGTAAGAATCGACTTGGTTCTTCATTCTATCATCTCCCCCTTAGCTCAAAAGTCACCCCTATAAGTCTGTAGATCTCTCTCCCAAACTAGTCTATAATAACTAACTCTTGTAAGGTTGGGGTAACACTGTATTCCTATATGCTAAACTCTCCTTGATAGGCTATAACTGAAGATGCTAAACCATTGATATGTATTCTTCTGAGGCATCTCTTAGCTTCTTCTTTACCCTTAAGGCTATCACTAGAAGACTCATACTTTTACTGGCATACCTAACCACTTCTTCTAACACTTAGCAATCTGACCTTCACTTATCTGTCTAATAACATTGCATCTCTAAGTTCACATCCACCCAAATCCACTGAATTAAAACCATGCTAAAGGACTCAACATCATCTATCTATAATCTCCTGAACAACATGCAACAACATACTACTCTGGGTACATATCTACCTTTCTAATTCTTAAGGCCATCTTCTTTATCTCATGACTTAGTCACAATTTACCAATTCATCTAGGGGTCATATATACATCTTACCTACACCACCATACTCATTGCAAATTAATCAACTTAATTCTCTGCATACATTATGTCAAGCCTACTTGGCTAATTCTATAAAACTAGCATCACCATCCTCATCTTATAGATACTATACTTATGAATTTGTACATCTAATTCTGGGGTCATTTTTCTACTTATGGCTCATAACATATCAATTCACACTAACTGTTGAGTGACCATACTACCCAAGCTCTTAGAAAACCATAATTTTGGCTAAGGTGCCATTCGTAGTAAAGTTTCTGAAGAGGGTCTGAGAGCACATTCTATTGTAGGCTCAACTGCACAAGTAAAAAATGGTACATGCTTTTGGATTGGTAGACTTTAATGCACTAGTGGGCTCCTCTCAAGCCCTTGTGTAGTCTCTTATATTTTTGAATGACTCTATATAAGAGCATCACACTGATAGGAATCTGAACTTTTCTAATTTAAAAACCTTAAAGATGAGGCATGATTGGAGGAATTGAATCATCGTATAAATCTGCAGAAGTTTCTTAAGGAATAGTTACACTGCATGATTTGGAGTATAAAAGAAGAGAAATATTTTATAAATGCTCTGTAACCTCCTGATTATAAGTATGGAGCACAACACACTCATAAGAAAGACTCTACTAGACACGGTTTCACAGACACCCTAGGACACTTGAACTCTATGCTCTGATACAAAGTTTGTCACACCCCGAGACTACACCCTAGACATAACACGATACTTAGAGCCAGAAGTAACCCCAAGCTAACCCATGGCATAACATAGCACTAAACATTCTGTATAAATAAGACTGAGCTAAAGCTAAAATGATAAAACATAAGTTTTAGGATTTATCTGAAAAAAACTTTGAAGATAAAAATAAATCTGAAAATTAAGACCCAATCTAAAAATAAGATGAATACCTAACTCTATGTCTTGAAGCCTCTACTACTGACGAGCGGCTGGTACAAGTCCCTAGCTAACTCTAAATACTGAACTAAAAATACTAAAGAAGAATTTCCTAAAAGTCCACCCTCAAATATTGAGGACTCACCCCTGGTAGCTGCTGGTGTGATGATGGATCGCACTAACTGTGATGCTGAGACTGAGAGTTTGGACCTGATATCATAATATGATGTAGCACAAAGAAGTATGCAGTCAGTATTTTGAATGTACTGAGCATGCGAGATATGCCCTAACATAAAAATCATGAGAAAACATGTATATACTAAAAGCATGGCTGAGAATTGGACTAAGTACAAATGTATGAGAATGCATAAGTCAAATTGTAGAATATAGACTCTTTTGCTGAAGAGGGTGTAAATTGTATTTATGAACTATAACGGTGAGATCATGATATTTAAACATACATAAAATTGTTACTTGAAGATCCATAGACTAAAAAGATGAATTATATTTGTCAATCATGAAATAGTGCAACTGAGCTGAAAACCATATGTCATGCCAAAAGTCACGCGTAGAGTACATCCTTAGGGGAGTTTCTTCTACTAAACATGCTGAAAATACTGATATACTGTAGTGAATGCAAGCTGAAAGTTATAAGCTAATGAAATAACCAAGTATATAAACATGCAACTGTATAATATTGAACTGAACTGAATAACTGAATACAACATCATGCAATAACGAATCTGAACTGTGGAAGCGACTATTAACCGACATACCCCAAAAATAAGCTAACTATGGGGAAAACCTGTAACCCTGTTTAGGAGGGTGTTCATACCTTGCCAAGGGTACAAACATTTTCCTGCATGGATCCACTAATATGATGTCCAAAAAGGACTAGGGTGTCAAGCCTAATCTGACGGGTGACCCCTTAATAACCTACAATGGCTCCATAGTTCAAGGACTAAGGGACTTCTACTAAAGGTCTCAACTTAATTTGATGGGTAAGACTTCATCCCCTCATCCGCTCGGTGCTAAGTACTACTCCCAACTGAGTAAATAAATAAATAAATACGATATAATTATTCCCAAAATTCGACCCAGCTATAATTATAGCAATACGAGTATCGTTAGTCTCATTTTAATGCATAGTTTATATTTATGATAGTTTGGTTTCATTCCAGAGCTTCTCGGAGTAGTTTGGGCTAGGACATCATCGTTCTAGCAGCTTGTCATTGGACAACAGGTAGACTTTGTATATATAGGATATAATTTTACTAATTAGTATCCTTGGGTTGGCTTTATTAGCTTAGTACCCCAGACCTTATTTGCTTCTTCATGTCCAACTTATTTTTCATTCTCCAATGAATGTAGTATCCATTGTAGTTCATAGTATCACTCTTATGGTCCTATGTGGCCTTGTAACTGACACTTGACCATAGATGGTGGGGTATTTGGGAATGTCCTTGAGTCCTGGACATTAATATTGTGATCATAGGTTGGTTATCTGTATTGTAGAGTGATTTGGAGCCTATGCATTGCTGATAGGTTGATTATGAGTCGTTGGGATACTGTTTGTGATTGAGCAGGCCATTATCATCCATATAAAGAGATTTCTACATGGTTTTACTATGGTTTCAGCTTTGGGCCTACTATTGTTGGATTCCTAAACCTTGCATGACCCCGAGGGACCATTTTTGATAAAATGGTTATGAAAAGGTTTTGAATGGTTTTTTGGATCTTCTTAGGGTAAAACAAGTAAAAGGATGTTTTCTCACCAATTATCATACTATTACTAGACTCGGCTGGGCCGTAGTGCTAGATTTCATTTCCTATTTATTTGAGATGGTACTAGACTTGGACGGGCCAAGCATCATATTTGTTTTACTATTGTTTTACACCCGATTATGTATGGGCACCTTTGTTGGTGTTTTTGAGACTTGGTTCACTGATTTAGAACTTGTTAGAACCCCAAGTGTGCATTTTTGAGATCTAGTAACCTACTTGGATTTGGCTACACTCTAGATGATTATATTAAGGTTATGAGTTTTAGTATGTGGTCTATGAGTAGACCTCCATGGAACTTGCCAATCTGGACAAGGGGTATGTGTTGTGAGTGCCGGAGGAGGGGTGTACAGTTGAGTTGACGTACTCGGGGGAATCCCTTCATGGATCCTGCCTCTATTGGGACTTTTAGATACCAGAGGGGGTAGCATCCAACACAGCTATCATTTGGTTTCAGCATATCATATCACATCAAGCATATTATGTTTGGATCCACCCTTGTTTGCTATTTGTTCAATGTACACTCCGGTAGTATGGGATGTTGAAGGGTTTATTTCACTTGTATGTGTTCCTCATGTGTATGTACATTTGTGGGACTGTAGGTAGACTTTTACTTATTGTTATTCTATTGCGATATTGATCCTTATTATGGTTACATTCGATGACTGGAAACTAAGAGTTGTATTATGTTCATTTGGTTCACTTGATGGTTATACATGGGCTATCGATTGATTATTCCTGACTTGAAAGTGGTATTACTAGCATGACTTGGTTTTAGTCTTGTTGTCAAGCATGGTTATCTTTATTTCCTTTTCTTCTTCCTTTTTTACTTGAGGTTACCGATATACTGCCTTCTTCTTTAAACTCTTTTTATCAATTATTGTTACATGCACCCCAGGTGCGTTCTTCCTTTCATTCACCTATCTGTGAGATATATATTTCTATTAGCTAGACAAGCATGATTGTTTTCTCCTTGTATTCCTTCGGTGCTAGCTTTCGTGTACTATTTATTGTTTTTGTGACTACTTGATTCTTTTATGCTACATTACTGCTCTTATATCTTATATGTGCCTAGTCAGCCTATGATACCTACTGGTTACTCGTTGCACAGTAATTGGTGCTCATACTTCACTCTGCATCTTTCTGGTGCAGATCTTAGTATGGGCCATCGCCGCTGATTAGTTGGAAACTCATGCAGGCTGATCTTTTAGACTATCCGAGGCTGAGGGTGGGCTCTTGATGACCGGGGCTTAGCTTTTAGCTCATCTTTTGTATTATGTACTCTTTTTCTATTTTGAGACATATGTATATATTATTTTTGATCCTTTGTACTCTGTTGATGTAGTTTCGGCTCTTATACTGTGATACCAGATTTTGGGTGTGGTTTAACTTCCACTTATACATTCCAGTTGCTTATTTCATTATCTTATTTCCCTTGCTTCCGCTTATATTATGCTTGTTTTGCTTTCTTGTTTGCTAGTATCCCATTACTAACCGTTCTGGGATACGGGGATTGGTTTACCTACTTGGAGGTTATAGGTGCCATCATGACTGAGAAATCAATTCATGATAGTTTGGTATTAGAGCCTAGGTTCACCGGTGTCATCAGTATAGGAGCCAATGTCTAGTAGAGTCCTGCGGATCAAGGTGGAGACATCCGTACTCAATCTTCGGGAGGCTACAATGACATCTTAGGAAATGTGACTCTTTTCTTGCTTCTATATCGTGCGTCTTATCCTTGTTGGTTTCCTCAAATCTTACATATTCTAGTTCATTCTTTCACATATGGTTCGTACGAGATTGTCAACATCAGGCAGGGGAGAGCCTTTGACTCAATCTAGGGGCCAAGGGGGTTGCAAAGGTAAAGCTAGGGGATATTCTCGCGAAGTGGCACCAGTTAGAACTTCTAAGGTCGAGGTTGAGCCTGAGTTTGTTCTGAAGCAATAGTATGTAGACCAGGGGACAGCCCAGGTGCCACCAGCTCTAGTGCCAATATCAGCCCCAGCTCAGTCTTCAGGTGTTTGGGGTTTGCTTCTATAGTTGTTGGGTATGATAAAGGATCAGCCTGCTGAGGTAGCACAGACATCCACTCAAGGGGAAGCCCTGGGTGCACAAAGTTTAAGGGCACAACCTGCTACTGTGGCTCCTCGTGCTGAGATTCTTCCAGTTCCATCTGTTGTTCAGCCTCGTTCTTCTTGCCTAGGTATGACAAAGACAGAGCAGAAGGCTTTGAGTAGATTTCTCAGATTCTCTCCATCTAGATTTGCTAGTACACCTGGTCAGGATCCACTGATTTTATTAATACTTGTGAGGAGATGCTACACCATTTGAGTTTATTGGAGACTCACGGAGTTGGGTAATCTACTTATCAGATGTAGGGCCCAACTAAGTTATGGTGGAAGACATAGGTTGCTTTCAGACCATCTTCGTCACCTCCGTTACCTTGGTCAGAGTTCTATGAGGCTTTTATGTCCAAGTTCTTTCCATAGAGAAATAGGGAGCATCATAGGGAGCAGTTCACTAGACTTATACACTGTTCTATGATCGGATCTGAGTATGAGACTCGCTTTCATTAGCTTTTGCCATTTGGGGATATGATTATCCCCACCATGCCCGGCAGAGTTTGCAGATTCATTTAGGGTTTGAGACTAGAGTTCAGACTGTCAGTTGAGGTGTTAATTGCTAGCAGGCTATCCTTCCAGGCTATTATGGATTATGTTCGTACTATGGAGGACTTGTACCTTCATAATCTATGGTGTAGAGATAAGAGGCCACGACATCAGGGCAGCTACAGTGGTTCTTGTCATATTAGTAGAGGTTCAGGCCAGTAGGGCCGAGGTTATCAGCCACAACAATATCAGGGTCAGTCTAGTTGATTGGTTCAGGGTTCACTTCCGGCTTCTGGTAGTTCTCAGTTTGAGCAGGGTCAGTGTAGTTTGCAGGGTTATAGCGGTCAGTCTACAAAGGGTATAACTTTTGAGGCATCAGGCCATGGTGGCCACACAGGTTCAGCTAGTTTATCTCGATAGTTTAGGCTATCAGGGCCTTGTTATGAGTTCAGAGTTATTGGGCGCTATGCTAGAGATTGCCCCCAGCAGGGTATAGTTTAGCAATTCGCTCAGCCGGCTCAGCCTATCCGTGCAGTTCACCCACCAGCTAGAAGAGGTAGTGGTCAGGCTAGAGGTGGTGCCCAGCAAGGCAGGACAGGTGGTAGGGATGGCAGTTGGTCAAGTGGTGGTTATCGTCAATTTTATATATTCCCTGGGAGACCGGAGGCAGAGGCCTCGGGTGCTGTTATAACAGTTATGATTACTGTATGTTGACAGTTAGATTTGGCTTTATTTAATCTTGGATCTACTTGTTCTTATGTTTTTGCCTACTATATGCCTTATTTAGGGTTGGATAGTGAGTCGTTATCTATGCTTATATCTGTTTAGACCCCAGTAGGAGATTCTTTAGTATTTGATCAGATTGTGAGAGCCTTTATGATTTTTGTTAGAGATATTGAGACTTGGGGAGATTTGATGATTCTTTATATGTTAAACTTTGATGTGATTCTGGGCATGGACTAGTTATCCCCTCACCGTGTGGTTTTGTATTGTTATGCCAAGATCATTACCATATCCATGTATGGAATATCCCTAGTTATGTGGTAGGGTTTTGTTTGTCGCACATTGTCTGGCTCATCTCTTGTCTTCGAGCTAGGAAGTTGATTTCTCACGGGTATTTAGCTTATCTAGCATATGTATGAGATGCTAGTGCTGACACTTCTTCCCCTGAGTCAGTTCCTATGGTTAGAGATTTCCTAGATGTGTTCCCTACCGACCTGCTAGGACTTCCACCTGAGAGAGGTATTGACTTTGCCATTGAGTTAGAGCCGGTCACCAGGCCCATTTCCATTTCTCCTTACCGTATGGCTCCAGCTGAGTTGAGAGAGCTTAAGGAGAAACTCAAGGATTTGTTAGCTATGGGTTTCATTAGGTCAAGTGTATCGCCTTGGGGTGATCCTATTCTATTTGTAAAAAAGAAGGATGGGTCGATGCAGATATGTATTGATTATCGGCAACTGAATAAGGTGACTGTGAAGAATAGGTATCCGATGTCGCGCATAGATGACTTGTTTGATCAGTGATAAGTTGGTATTCTACCTACTTATTTAGCTTTTAATATTATGCTTTTGCTAATATTAAGTAGGAAAATAGTGCAATTGATATAGATTACTTCTATTTTGCAGGTTTCTATTTCTTAGAAGTGTTCGAGAAGAATTTGGATGAAAATAAGTCAAAAAGGAGCTATTTGGAGAATTATGGAACTGGCAGCTGATTGGCCTATGCGAACGCGGCAATCCCTCTGTGTACGTGAAGGTCACTTGAGCAAAAGCTGTGCCAATGCGGCATACCAGTCGCGTACGCAAAGGACAACCATACAGACAACACTTTGCGAACGCGGTGGACCGCACGAGTAGGAGAAGAAGGAAATGTCAGCTGCATGGCAGAAATGGAAATTTAGTTTTTTGGAAACACCAATTCACATAAAACTCTTCTCAGCCTATTGGGAACCTATCTTTGGCTATTTTTCACAACTTTTGGCAAAGCTTGGAAAGCAAGTTCATCAACCAACACCATAGGAGTGAAGAATTGGATGCTCTTTATTGTAAAATCTTTAGTTTCCATTCTTCAACTCTTGTTCTTAATTGCTAATTTGTAGGTCTAATTGTTGAATTGAGATTTGTGGTTTGTATTAGAGATAATACTTTTTTGGGTATTGAATTCTTACCTAGATTTTGCTTTTGGTTAATCATTTTGGTATATTGAATCCTCTATGCTTTAATTTATAGTTAATGGTTGCAAACATTGACTTAGCATACTAATTTGGGTTTTTTCTTGAGAGAGGATTTTGTTAAATTCGGGAAGGTTCAATAGTGGGGATTTATGATTCCATTCTAGATCAAGGCTAGAGATAGTTTGGTTGCTGAAACCCCTATCTAAGAGTTGGAGCTAGAGATAGCCAACTCACCCAAGTTGATTTTGTTGGTTATTGCTCACTCGTGGTGATTCGAGAGAACACACAAGATATGTGCTCGATTGGTTGAAAGACAGTTAGGCATACCTTTAACCAAGACTACCCACGTGTTAACCGGGTGCAAGTCTTGTGAGTTGAATTCCCATTTCCAAGTCTCCCTTGTTGTCCTTGCTTGGTGAAAGCAAGGATAAATCTATTGATCAATCTATCTTGTGATTATTTTTCTTTACCTTTTATTTTTAGTTCATAAACCCCTCTATCAATATCTTTTACTTTTGATTGAACTTCAATAAGTTGTTTGCATTCTTTTTTAGCTCAATTGCGATTACATTGTTCTCCTTGGGTTCGACCTCGACATCCATTGGGAATTATAAATGTGTTTTGCTTAACGATCACTGATACCTCCATCTTGGAGAGTTTGTTTGAGGATTCTCAAAAATGGCACCATTGCCAGGGAGTAATTTGGCGTATTGAGTTAGTTTAGAATTTGAGTTTACTTACTCTAGTTCAATTTTTGTGAATAGTTGTTTTTATTTTATTTGGTTTTATTGTGTTGAATGATGACATGGCATCTCAAAGTGAGGATGTTATGAATGAGGCAAGTTTGAAGGTGGAGACGCCCAAATCCCACTCCAACCATCTTATGACCTTAAGTTTGATTGAATGCACGAAAGTCAAAATAATAAAGCTTTTGAAAGACCTTGGAAGGAGGATGGATAAAGGTTTATCTGGTTTTAAGTTTGTCGTGGAAAGAAGGGAAAGCGACCTTCCTCGCTTGAAGGCGAAAAGTGCAAAATGCGAAATCAAGAGAATGACCTTCTTATGTTCAAACCTTCACCCTCGGATTGTCACCAGAAGTTTGATTCAAGTTTGGGTCATAGGTTCAAATCGTCCAAATGAAGATCTAAATGGTGACATGTCATGCGTCGCACTGCGATGTTAAATTGTGTGCTTGATGGGAGGAAACCCATTGTTTTTATGCTTTACTTTACTTTTTGTTTCTTTTTTATTTGTTTTTAGGTGCGCAAATGAATGAGAAGAGGAACCAAGTGTTGAGAAGCACCAAAAATACCTATATAAAACATGTTTTTTGCACCTGGAAGAGTGCCCATCGCACAAGCAACCAATGAGCTGGGAAAAACATTGGCATGTGCGAAAGTTATGTGTTTCACACCTCCCAAAGTGCCCGTCGCACCCGACTTTACACATCATAAATCGTGAGCTGGAAGAAAATTTCAAAAATCTATTCCAGCAACCCTTCTTCGCAAACGCGATGACCCGGCTGCGTACGCGATGACCAAGAAAATAATAGAAAGGCACCAAGTGTTTCTCTAAATGGAAGTTGCACTTCTCCTCCATTGGCACACAATAACTTCCATCAAGTTCTTCCATTCATTGCTTCACAAATTGCAATCAATCAGATATGAACTCCCCTCCTTGTATATTGAAATGGTTCCCTTTCTTCCTCATCCTGTTGTTGTAAGAACGGGGCAATTACATTCTTGGTTCAAACTCCTCTTGCTCTAAATAAATTTTTATTTGTGCCTAATTGCGAAATTATTTGGTGAAGTTAGTTGATGGTATGTCCTTAACTGTGGGACTAAACATGTGGTCCTTAAATTTGTTCCAACACTTTGGGAAATCAAGCAAGAACTGCTTGCCTCCTATTTGCAGTCGCTTGTCCTCATTTTCAAAGGAGGAAATTTTCTAAAAAATAAAATTCCTCTTCGCGAACGCAGCCACCTGGCCGCGTACGTGAATAAGGATACCTGGCAGTGACAAAAATAGTGGCTTCGCATAATCTTCCACAAAAAAAAATTCCACTATTTCTTTGGTCTAAGTGCTTCATAATACATTATTTTAAGTGTCTCAAAGAACTTTTAACATGTTGGTTTGTTCTGTAGGTACTTTTATCCTAAAAATGGCCTCCAACGATAGTGATAATGAAGTTGAAAATGTTTTAGAGGTGGATATGGAGGAGAACTATGATCAGGGCAGATTCTTAGCAGCATCGTGTGAGCGTCGGTATGACGAGCTATGGTCCAAGCCCTTTGTTAGATAAAAATGAATCAACATGGACAAAGTTGAAAGAAAGATGGCAGAATTCTATAGGAGGTGGGTGGAGCGTAGGTGGATTTGCTTTGCTCCTCAACTGATAAAGGCAAATCTTATAATGGTCATAGAGTTCTATGATAATGCTTTAATCACTGACTTTGAGGGTGCATTGGTTACTACCGTTTGGGGTGTTCAAGTGAGTTTCAACTCTGAAATCATCAATGCACTGTACAACCTTCCTGATGCAGATAATAAGGTTTATATTGCAAAATCAAAAGCAGGACACCAGTGGTTAGTTGACAAGTTGGATGATGGGGTGAATCCGAATTGGTTAACTTTGAAAAAGGGGGTTGACTCACATGAGTTCACTGCAGAAGCTGAGTCATGGATTTCGATTATCTGTGCGAGGATCCTGCCATCCACTCATAATATTGATGGATAGGTTGGATGTGAATGCTGGGCTCCATATTTTACTCAGATGGAAGAGATAGTTATGGGAAGGTCAAAAAGCATTTTCTTCCCATCCTTGATCACCCAATTGTGTTATGATACTGGGGTGTCAAAACACCCAAATTATATTGAGAAGAAACTAGCTACCTTGATATATCCACTGTTGAAGAGGGCCCCAGAAGTAAAGACTAAGAAGAGAAAGATTGATGTAGTTTTTGTATCCTTCGGGCAGTTCCCAGAGTCCTTAACCGAGCCTATTGTTCCTTCTACAGTTGCATTTGGATCATCTCATCTAGTGGGACACTACAATCTGGGACTTACATTGTGGGTTATCTCTCTAGCCAGATTCAGGAAGTAGATGCACATGTTCAATAGTTGTTGGTTGGACTTCCTTCTGGCCCAGCTAGGGCCGACACACCAGCAGGCTCTGAGTGTCCCCCATCCCTAGCCAAAGTGGCCACCAAGCAGAAGTTGATCAATAGGCTCTTGAATACGATGAACACCCAACTGGAGCACATGAGTTGTAGGCAAGGAAATGTTAAAAAGCGACAAAGAAAGTTTAGTGAGCATGAAATGAAGAAAAGCAAGTTCTTGAACAAAATGATGGATAAATTGAAGTCTTTTTATGGATCATGTACACCGGAGGATGAGGAAGATGAGGACGGCGAGAGACTTCAGTTTCCCTCTTCCTCTAATTAAGATTGAGATACCTCAGGGAGCCTCCTCAAACTTATCTCTTGTTTTGATGCATGGAAGGCACTGCCCTATTTTAGTTGAGGGTGGTTTGTTAGACCGCACTCTATCTAGTTTAGCTTGTTTTATTATTTTTTGGCTTGTTTTATTATTGGATATGATTGTGCCCTCGCCGGTCTTGTTTTGTCATCTTGGATATTTATGTGCACTTATCGGGTTTGTTGTGTTTGTTTGGATATTATTGTGCCTTTTTTGGCTTTTAGAGTTGCTATGGATATAGTTGATAGTTTAGTGGCTTTTGTACTTCTTTATTTTTCTTTCAACTTCTTTAGTGTATTTTTTAGTCGATGTGTTGGATGTTTTAGGCCAGGGGAAGTCTGAGTACCCATTAGGCCAGATAGAACTTGTCTGAGCTGGGAATATTATATCACACATGTCGACGTGCAAACCACACAGGTTTTGCACATGCCCATTGTTTGGCCTGTGCATTGCACGTGCGGCCCGCAGTTTGACATGTGTAAATCGTATGTGCCAGTGTGGTGTGATGGTTGTTTTGATAAACCTTGAGTATCCATACTAATTTAGATAGATGAATTGGCCCAATAATAGACTGAGTGACATCATTCTTAAGAGAAAATCGTCATCTTTTGAGTTTTTGGTTGCAATTGACTTGTTTGGTACTAATGAAGTAGTCTTGCATGCTAAGTAAAATAGGCATACCCCTCCTTCAATTTTTTTTGTGAAAATTACATGGCAAAGAATGATGTTTGTGATAACCCATTTAATCTTTTTGTGACTATTAGTTAAGGATTAGGGTGGAGGACATCTCTAAGAATGATGTATCAGTCTTTTTAGTTCATAAACCCCCCTATTCAATATCTTTTACTTTTGATTAAACTTTAATAAGTCGCTTGGATTATTTATTAGCTCTATCGCGATTACATTATTCTCTTTGGGTTCGACCCTGACATCCGTTGGGAATTATAAATGTATTTTGCTTAACGATCATTGATACATCCATCTTGGAGAGTACGTTTTAGCATTATCAATTAGCTTCAGGGTTTAGCCGTGTTTTCAAAGATAGACTTGAGGTCAGGATAACACCAGTTAAGGATTAGGGTGGAGGACATCTTTAAGAGAACATTTAGAACACGTTATGGTCACTATGAGTTCCTAGTGATGACTTTTGGGTTGACTAATTCCCCCACAGCTTTCATGGACTTGATGCACAAGGTACTCAGCCTGTATTTGGACTCATTTGTGATAGTTTTCAAAGACAACATCTTGATATACTCGCGGAGTAGAGATAAGCATGAGCAACACTTAAGGATTATACTCTAAACTTTGAGAGATCATCGACTTTATGTCAAGTTCTTAAAGTGTGAGTTTTGGCTTGAGTCAGTTGCATTCCTAGGACACGTGGTGTCTAAGGATGGGATTAGAGTGGACCCGGGTAAGATTTTAGTCGTCCATGATGGGATTTTGTAGCTTTGTTGGGTAAGTGTGGTACTACAGATGGTTCATCGAGGGGTTTTCTTACATACCAGCACCTTTGACTAGGTTTACTAAGAAGGATATCCCATTTCAGTGGTCGAATCAGTTGTAGGATAACTTTCAGAGGCTTAAGGCCTTATTGACTTAAACTCAAGTGTTGACCTTTCCAGTTGAGGGTGAGATCTTCTCCATGTATTATGATGCTTTTAGGTTTGTTCTTGGTTGTGTGTTGATGCAGCAGGGTCATGTGATAGCATATGCATCAAGGCAGCTGAAGGTTTATGAGCGCAACTACCCCACTCATGATTTGGAGTTGACGGCAGTAGTTTTTGCGCTCAAGATTTGGAGGCACTACTTGTATGGGGTTCACTATGAGATCATCACTGATCACCATAGTCTGCAGTACATTACGAGTCAGTATGAGCTAAACTCGAGGTAGAGGAGATGGATCGAGATACTGAAGGACTATGAATTCACCATTCTGTATCATCTGGGCAAGGCAAATGTGGTAGAGGATGACTTGAGTCAGAAGACGGTGAGTATGGGTACCCTAGCTTCACTTTCAGTTTCAGATTGACTGTTGGCCTTGGACATCCAGTCCTTGGCTAACCTTTTTGTTAGGCTTGCCTTGTGGGATCCTAGCAGAGTTCTCACTAGTATTGAGGTTCGTTCTACCTTGGTTGATCAGATTCAGGACCATCAGTTTGAGGATCAGCGGCTGTGTGATCTTCATGATCAGGTTGTTTGGGGTGAGGCTATATGGGCTACTCTATATTAAGATGGGGTTCTGAGGTTTGACAGTCGTCTTTGTGTTCTGAGAGATAGGTATTTGATTCAGTTGATTCTCCATGAGGCACATTATTATAGGTATTCCTTCAATCCTGGTACATGAAAGATGTACAAAGATTTCAGACAGCTTTACTGGTGGAGTATTATTAAGTAGGACATAAAAGAGTTTATATCTCGGTGCTTGAATTATCAGCAGGTTAAGTTTGAGAATATGAGACCTGGTGGTTTGATGCAACGACTTCCCATTCCTGAGTGGAAGTGGGAATGGATCACTATGGACTTCGTAGTTGGATTGCCTCATACTTCTCGAGGGTTCAACTCTATTTAGGTGATTGTTGATAGGCTGACTAAGTCAGTGCAATTCTTGCTGGTTCAGACTACTTACAGTGCAGAGAGGTTAGCTCAGATTTACCTTCGTGAGATTGTTCGATTGCATGGGGTCCCAGTTTCTATCATTTCAAACCGCAACACTCAGTTAACATCTCAGTTTTGGAGGGCTATTCAGTGAGATTTTTGTACTGAGGTTCAGCTTAGTACCGCATTCCACCCTCAGAAAGATGGACAGTCTGAGAGGACTATTCAGGTCCTGGAAGACATGCTTCAGGCCTGTATTCTTGACTTGGGAGGTTCTTGGTATCAGTTTGTGCCTTTGGCCGAGTTTGCTTATAATAATTTTCATTCGAGCATTGGCATGGCATTTTTTGAGGCTTTGTATGATAGGCGTTGCTGATCTTTGGTTACTTGGTTTGATGGTTTGGAGTCTAGGCTGCAGAGTACAGATTTTCTTTGTGATTCCTTTGACTGAGTCTTAGTGATTCAGGATAGACTTTGTGCAGCTCAGAATAAGTCGAAGAGCTATGCTGATCATAGACTTCGTGCCTTAGAGTTCAGTGTTGGTGACTTGGTATTCCTCCGTGTATCGCCCATGAAGGGCGTGATGAGATTTGGTAGGCGAGGCAATCTTAGCACCAGGTATATTGGGTCATTTAAGATTCTTCAGAGGGTTGGTAGTGTTGCCTACATGCTAGCTTTGCCTCTGATATTTCCAGCTATACATCTAATTTTCCATGTATCAATGTTGCAATGGTATGTTTCAGATGAGTCACATGTGTTACAGTGGGATACAATTCAGTTAAAAGAGAGTTTGGCCTTTGTTGAGGAGCTGGTAGCTATTTTTGCTAGAGATGTTAGGAGATTAAGATCTAGGGAGATTCCGATTGTTAAGGTTCAGTGGAGGCACCGTCCAGTTGGGGAAGCTACCTGGGAGACCGAGAGAGAGATGCGGGTGCAGTATCTGTAGCTGTTTGAGCCTTCAAGTACTTTATTGTTCTTGACTTTTGAGGATGAAAGTCCTTTTTAGTAGTGGATGATGTAATGACCCTTCTAGTTATTTCCAAGTTTACGCTTTCCTTGTACTGTTAGAGCTTACTTATAGCGGCCCCAACTCATTTATGGCTTGCTGGGACCAGTGGTTTGGTGCCCTGGCTATTCGTTTGGTCATCATGGACGTTTCCCTGTTTTAGAACCATAACTTAGAATATCATTGACTTCAGTCAACATTCTTGGTAAATACGCTCAGAATTAAATTTTGAGAGTTTCTTTAGCTCTGAAGTATGGATTTTAGTCTAGATGGACCCTTGGTCGGGGTCTGGGAGCTTTTGGTTTGGTTTTTGTGTTTTCTAGCAAGTTGAACTTGGAAGTTTGACTTTGGTCAACATTTGGAGAAGACAGCCTCGGATGATCCCGAGGGTCCATCAGAGTAAAATTTCTTGATGGCATTGTTGTTGGGAGCTAGTTGTTGTAATGGAACTAGCAGGCCATCGCCCACGTGGGGGCTTGGCCGCGTCTGCACATCAGCATGCCAGTCGCCCCCTTTGCTTGGCCTCTGCCTAGGCGATGCCTGGGCTACATGTGCATGGCCGCATGCACAGTGGTCTGGCCGCGTGTGCGCTAGGCAGTGTCTGGTCTGTCCAACGCCTGTCCTACACATGTGCATGAGCTGCGTCGGCAGCGCCTTACCGTGTATGCACAGGCATCGCTGGCAGCCTTTAAGTTGACTTCTTCTTTCTTTAACTTTTGTTTTTTAAACACCAACTTTGTTTCTCCTTTAAAGACCAGCTCAAACCTCTATTTTCTTCACCTTTGCTCATCCAATTTCTTAGAGGAAAATTATCATTGATTCGTGGTTGTTTCCTCATCTTTAATCCAGTAAGTTTCCTTGCTAATTTCTAATAAATTTCTTTTAAATTCCCTCTTTGTTCTCTTTGGTTTGGGTGGGCTGTTTTAGCCCAAAATTTTGGTCTAATTCTCCTAATTCTTTGGGCATGCACTTATTGGATCATGGTGATCATTTTGCACTCGTTCATTTTTGGGTTCAGGTGGTAGGCCCACAGGCTCGCCGGTGATCCAAATTTTGACCCAGCTATAATTATAGAAATATGAGTATTTTTAGTCTCATTTTAATGCGTAATTTATGTATATGATTGTTTGATTTCATTTCGGACCTTTTTGAAATGGTTCGGGCTTAGACATCATCTTTCTAGAAACTTATCATCGGTTGACGGGTAGGTTATAGTTTAACTCTTTTAGATTTTGCATATATAGGATATAATTGTACTAATTAGTATCCTTAGGTTGGGTTTATTAACTTGGTACCCCAGACCTTGTCTGCTTCTTCATGTCTGACTTATTTTTCATTCTTCGATGAATGTAGTATTCGTTGAAGTTGATAGTATCACCCTTGTGGTCCTGTGTGGACTTGTAATTGAGTCTGGACCATAGATGGTGGGGTGTTTGGGAATGTCCGTGAGTCCCAAAAATTGATATTGCAATCATAGGTTTGTTATCTGTGTTGTAGAGCAATTTGGAGCCTGTGTAGGGCCGATAGGTTGATTGTGAGTTGTTGGGCTACTGTTTGTGATTGAACATGCCATTATCATCCATATAAAGAGATTTCTACATAGTTTTACTATGGTTTCAACTTCGGGATTACTATTGTTGGATTTCTAAACCTTGCATGGCCTCGAGGGCTCGTTTTTGATAAAAATGGTTATAAAAGGGTTTGAAATAGTTTTTGAGGATCTTCTTGGGGTAAAAGAGGTAAAAGGATGATATTCTCACCAGTTTTCATACTATTACTAAACTCGGTTGGGCCTTAGTCCTAGTTTTGATTTCCCATTGATTTGAGATGGTACTAGACTTGGATGGGCCGAGCATCAAATTTGTTTTACTACTGTTTTAGACACAGTTAGTCCGAGCACCCTTGTTGGGGTTTTTGAGACTTGATTCATTGATTTAGACCCGGGTAGAACCCCAGGCATGCATTTTCGACATCTGGTGACTTACTTGGATCCGGCTATACTCTGGAAGATTATATTGAGGTAATGAGATTTAGTAGGTTGTCTACGAGTAGACCTCCATGGACCCTGCCGATCTGGATTAGGGGCTACGTGCTATGAGTGTCAGAGGAGGGGTGTACATTGAAGTTGAGGTACTCATGGGAATCACTTCCATGGATCCTGCCTCTATTGGGACTTTTAGGTACCGAAAGGGGTAACATACGACACTACTATCATTTGGTTTCAGCATATCATATCACATCGTGCATATTGTGTTTGGATCCACCCTTGTTTGCTATTTTCTCAGTGTACGCTCCAGTAGTATGGGATGCCGGAAGGTTTTGTTTCACTTCTATGTGTTCCTCGGGTGTATGGGGGCCTATGGGACTGTAGGTAGACTTTTATTTATTATTATTCTATCGCGATATTGATCCTGATTATGGTTACATTCAATGACTGGAAACTGAGAGTTGTACTATGTTCATTTGGTTCACTTGATGGTTATACTTTGGCTATCGGTTGATTATTCCTGACTTAAAAGTGGTATTACTAGCATGACTTGGTTTTAGTCTTTTTGTCAAGCATGATTATCGCTATTTCCTTTCCTTCTTCCTTTTTTACTTAAGGTTACTAGTATACCACCTTCTTCTTTAAACTCTCTTTATATATTGTTGTTGCATGGACCCCAGGTGCGTTCTTCCTTTCCTTCACCAGTGTCTGTGATATTTATATTTCTATTAGCTAGCCAAGCATGATTGTTTTCTCCTTGTATTCCTTCTGTGCTAGCTTCCGTGTACTATTCGTTGTTTCTGTGACTACTTGATTCTTTTCTGCTAAATTACTTCTCTTATATCTTATATGCGCCCAGTCAGCTTATGATACCTACTGGGTACCCGTTTCTTAGAAATTGGTGCTCATACTATAATCTGCATCTTTTTGGTGCAGATCCTAGTGTGGGCCATCACCGCTGATTCAATAGAGACTCATGCGGGCTGATCTTTTGGACTATCCGGGGCTGAGGGTGAGCTCTTGTCACGACCCGATTTCTCAGTCTTGATGACACCTACAACCCCACAATAGGTGAACCAATCCCCGCAGCCCAGAATGGTTAGTAATGGGATACCTTCTAACAGTTTAAGCGGAAGATTCAATAATAAGCGAAAGCAAGGGCATAAGGAGAAGAAAATAGATAACAAGAGTAATACATATAAAATGTGAAAACTAAGACAAACCCAAAACCTGGTATCAAAGCGTATAAGAGCCAAACTACATCAGGAGTACAAAGGTCCAAAAGTCACATATACACAACGTCTCTTAAACTATAAGAGTACAAAATACACCAACGATAACGTAAGTCAAGCTCTGAATGCCAAGAGATCACCCTCAACCTGGATGATCCAAAAACTGCACCCCGCACGATTCTCCGACGCGCTAACGGTTATGGCCCATGCTAGGATCTGCACCAAAAGATGCAGAGGATATGGTGAGCACCAAATGTGAAGCACAAGGTACCTAGTAGGTATCATAGGCTGACTGGGCATATGTAAAGTAAAAGAGCAACAACAGACATAGTAGAAGTAAACAGTCAGAGAAATCAACGAAAAGTACACAGAAACTAGCCCAGAGGGAAGACAACAAAAAACAATATATAAGGCTAGCATATAGAATATATACACACAACAGGCACATGTGAAAGTAAGGATGACATACCTGGGATCCTCGCAAAAATAGTATATATATAAGTGTATGTTCTAGAAATGGGTAGTACATCGGTAACCTAGAGCGTAAAGAGTAGGAGAGAAGGGTAAAGTAGACATGCTCGATAAATAGAACAAATAACCGGCCAAACCATATCAATCTCAAATCCCCAAATAACAGCCTAGCGGAGTCCAACTCCATACTTATAACCGTAATAAAGAACAATTTCGTAATAAGTAACGAGAGTCTACCTATAGTCCCCCGGTTACCCATACAACCGAGGAATGCAATCAAGTGAAAACAAACCCTCCGACATCCCATACTACTGGAGCGTACAATCAACAAATAGCAAACAAGGGTGAAATCCCGAACAATGAATGATATGATACATGAAAACCTCAGGGCGAAATAGAACCTCTGTATGTACCTCCTCCGGTGCCGATCAGGCCCAGCAAGCAGGTTCCATTGATTGACATAACCCATATACCTTTACTCCACCGTATACCCTTCCCCTTGACACATGCAGCTCAAAGCCTCAAGCCTAGAGCGGCAACGTCCATGGAGGTCCCGGACCCCATACTAAAACTCAGAATCAAAACGTGTACTCCAAAATCGAGTACGAGTTCAAGCCAGTGGCTAAGTCTCAAATATGCATGCCTAGACCCTGTCTAGGACTAAAACAGTGAAAAAGATGCCTCAAAAACCATTACAAGGGTGTCCAAGCACAACTGGGTCTAAAATAGTAGTAAAACATCTAAGATGCTAGACCCGGCCGAGCTTGATATCATTTCAAATCAGTAAGAAAACTCAGCTAACACTCCGACCAGGTCGAGTCTAGCAATAGTAGTAAATCATGATAAAACCATTTTTTAACCATTTTTTACCCCAAGAAGATCCACATATCAAGTCAAATCATTTCCAAATCCAATTTCATCGAAAAATGGGCCTCCAGGGCCATGCAAGGTTTAGAAAATCAGTTTTCGTAGGCCCAAAGCCAAAATCATAATAAAACATGGAAAAACCTTTTTATATGTATGGAAATGATATTATCAACCCAAATAGCTTCCAGAAAGCTCACAATCAACCTAACAGCCCTGCACATGCTTTGAATCTACTCATCAAGCATAACCAGCCTAGAAGGATATTTCTATGTTCGGGACTCGTGGACATTCCCAATAATCCCACCTTCTATGTTCCAGAGTCAACAAGATCTCACGGGGTCACAAGGGTAATAAATATTTCAACTAATAGGAATAATACACAAAACAAAGGAATGTAATAGGACGAATCATGGAAAAACGGTCAAGGTCTGTGGTACATAGCTAATAATCCAACCCAAGAATTCCAACTAGTATAATTTTACCCGATATATGCGAAGTCTAGGGAGTTAAGTTGTAACCTACCTGTCGTCCGATGAAAAGCTACGGGAATGATGATATCCGAGGCCAAGTTGATCCTAGAAGCTTCGAACGAGAATCAAACAATCAGATTCATGAATAAAATGTTAATACGAGTCTAATGATACCCATATTGCTACAATTGTAGCCGGGTTGATATCCGGGTCAAAAGCGGGCTTGTACAACCCATAACCCGAAACTAAAAATGAAAAGAACCACGATGACCCCAACGATGCCAAGAAGACATGCTCCAAATTTGAGCACAATTGGACAAGGGAAGGGCACCAATACAGCCCGCCCAAGTTGGAGATTAAAGAATGGAAATTTCGAAAATAAAAACAGAAATTGGGCAAGACTTACATACCACAAAGATGGAATTTCAAGCCGAGACAGACAATCCTTTACTTCCACGAAGCATGCATGATCTAGGGGCATCCACTACATAAGAATTTATAAGCTTTGGTAGGGGCAACAATGGAGGAAATTAAGAAAATTCAAGGGAAGCTAAAAGGAACAAGTGGGGAAGATGAGTTCCCAAGAATCAGAAGAACACGGAAAATCCATAAGCAATTGATTCCCCAAGGATTAGTAATGATCAAGAGCAATTTTGGTAGAGAGAAAAATAAGTTTAGAGTGAGAAAAGTGAGGAGAAGTGACTGGAAAAACGAATTTCCATCAATTTATAGCTGCTGGCCGCGGCTGATTTTCTGCAATTTTAAAAAAACTCGATGGGGCATTTCGGGTACAATTGGAAACCAATATTCAAAAACTAATAATGCTAATAGAGTGAAAACGATGTTCTGGACTAAACGGAATTGACGAAACTTCCATACGAGGTCATTTTAGATAAATGTTGACCCAAGTCAACACTAATGAAAAGGAACTCAAAGGCTCGAAATGAGTCTGACTCACCCGAAACTCGAACAAACCATCTTCCTAGCCCAAACTCAACATTATGGAACTGATGGAATCATCGTATTTAGAATCCTACACTCCGATCATCGAAAGTCACCCGAAGTTACACTTTCAACTCCAAATGGCCTGAAAACTGAGAAAACCACACAAAACCCACACCAGAAGTTCTCACACTTCAACTAAAGATCCAACTAGACCAAACTCATCGCTCCGGAGCTAACAAAACTGCCAGAGTTCAATTCTGAGTATGTTAGCTAAGAATGTTGACCAAAGTCAATGATATTCTAAGTTTAAGCTCTAAAATAGGCAAACGGCCAAAACGACCAAATGAACAACCAGGGGACCAAACTATCGGTCCCAACAAGCCATAAATGACTTGGGACCGCTACAGGAAGGATCTAACAGTACAATGAATGCGTAAAGGCAAATATGACCGAAAGGGTCATCACAATATCCACTACCAAGAAGACTTTCATCCTCGAAAGTCAAGAAGAAGGGAGTACCTGAAGGCTCGAACAACTGTGGATACTGAGCACGAAACTCACTGTCAGTCTCCCAAGTAGCCTCCTCGATCGGACGATATCTCCACTGAAATCTCCCTAGATCTCAATCTCCTGATATCTCTGGCTAGAATAGCTATCGGTTCCTCAACAAATGATTACCTCTCATCCAATTGAATTGAATCCAAATGCAACAAATGAGACGCATTTGGCACATACCGGGGCAACATCGAGACATGGAAGACTGGGTGAACTACTGAAAACATCGGAGGCAAGGCAAACATGTAGGCAACACTACCAATCCACTGTAGAATCTCAAACGACCCAATAAACCTGGGGCTAAGCTTGCCCCACCCACCAAATCTCATCACTCCCTTCATGGGAGATACTCGAAGGAAAACCCAGTCACCAACACTAAACTCCAAGGCATGAAGCCTACGATCGGCATAGCTTTTCTGCCTACTCTGGGCCACTCTAAGTCTATCCTGAATCAAATGGACTCAGTCCAAGGAATCTATGAGTAAGTTTGTACTCTGGGGTCTGGACTCCAACCCATCAAACAAACGAAATGGCGATCTGCAATGCCTACCATATAAAGCCTCGAGAGGTGCCATGCCAATGCTCGAATGAAAGCTATTATTATACGCAAACTCGGCCAATGGCATGAACTGATCCCATGAACCTCCAAAGTCAAGTACACAGGCCCGAAGCATGTCTTCTAGGACCTGAATAGTCCTCTCGGGCTGGCCATCTGTCTGAGGGCGGAAGCAGCACTAAGCTGAACCTCCATACCCAAATCCCTCTATATATCTCTCCAGAACTGAGATGTGAACTGAGTGTCGCGGTTTGAAATGATAGAAGTTGGGACCCCGTGCAACTGTACAATCTCATGAATGTAGATTTGAGCTAACCTCTCTGCCCCGTAGGAAGTCTGAACTGGCAAGAAATATGTTGACTTAGTCATCCTATCAACGATCACCCAAATGGAATCAAACCTCCGAGTAGTACGAGGTAAACAAAAAACAAAGTCTATAGTATTACCTTCCCACTTCCACTCATGAATGGGAAGTCGCTGCATCAAGCCACCCGGTCTCATGTGCTTGAACTTAACATGCTGACAGTTTAAGCACCGAGATACAAACTCTGCCACGTCCCACTTCATACCACTCCACCAGTAGAGCTATCTCAAATCTGTGTACATCTTCGTTGTGCCAGGATGAATGGAGTATCTAGAATAATGTGCCTCATGGAGTATCTACTGTATCAAATCACCAACCCTTGGGACACAAAGTCGACCATCAAACCTCAGAATACCATCATAACCCAAAGTAGCCCGGTTAGCCTTACCCCAAACTACCTGATTAAAAAGATCACACAAACTCTGATCCTTGAACTGTCGACTCTAAATTTGATCAACTAGAGTAGAGCGAGCCTCAACACTGGCAAGAACTCTGCTGGGATTCGATAAGTCAAGCCTAACCATACGGTTAGCCAAGGACTGTATGTCCAAGGCCAACAGTCGCTCAGAAACTAAAAGTGAAGTTAGGCTACCCATACTCACTGCCTTCTGACTCAAGGCATCCGCTACCACATTTGCCTTTCCCGGATGGTATAAAATAGTGAAATCATAGTCCTTCAGCAACTCAATCCATCTCTTATGCCTCGAGTTCAGCTCGCGCTGGCTCGTAATGTACTGAAGACTATGATGGTCGGTGAATATCTCACAATGAACTCCGTATAGATAGTGCCTCCATATCTTGAACGCGAAGACTACCGCCGCTAACTCTAAGTCATGAGTGGGGTAGTTGCGCTCGTGAACCTTCAGCTTTCTCGATGCATATGCTATCACTCGATCCTGCTGCATCAGAACACAACCAAGACCGACCCTTGAAGCATCACAATACACGTAGAAACTCTTACCCTCAATCGGCAAAGTCAAAACTGGACCTGAAGTCAATAACGCCTTAAGGCTCTGGAAGCTATCCTCACACTGATCGGACCACTAAAATGGAATATCCTTCCTAGTCAGCATAGTCAAGGGTGCTGCTATGGAAGAAAATACCTTAACAAACCATCTGTAATACCCGACTAACCAAATAAACCTACGAACCTTGATAGGAGTAGTAGGTCTAGGCCAATCACGAAATGCAGAAATCTTACTCGGATCAACTCTAATCCCATCCTTAGACACCACGTGCCCTAGGAATGCAACTGACTCTAACCAAAGCTCACACTTTGAGAACTTGGCATAAAGACGATGATCTCTCAAAGTCTGAAGTACAGTCCTCAATTGCTGCTCATGCTCATCTCTACTACTCGAGTATACTAGGATATCATCAATGAAGACTATCACGAACATATCCAAGTACGGGGTAAGCACCTTGTACATCAAGTCCATGAAGGTTGTGGGGGCATTAGTCAACGCAAAAGACATTATCAGGAACATATAATGGTCGTAATATGTCCTGAATGCTGTCTTAGGGATGTCTTCCTCCCTAATCCTCAACTGATGGCAACCGGACCTCAAATCAATCTTCGAAAACATGGCGGAACCCTGAAGCTGATTAAATAAGTCATCAATCCTAGGTATCATCAATCCTAGGTATCATATACTTCTTCTTCACTGTCACCTTATTCAACTACCAATAATCAATACACATCTGCATTGACCCATCCTTCTTCTTTACAAAGTGAACATGAGCACCCCAAGGAGACACACTCGGTCTAATGAACCCCTTAGCTAATAAATCTGAAAGCTGCTCCTTAAGCACTCTCTACTCAGTAAGAGTCATATGGTAGGGAGGAATAGAAATGGGTCTGGTTCCTGGATCTAACTCAATGGCGAATCAATATCTCTCTCAGGTGAAAGGCCTTGCAGGTCGGTAGGAAACACATTTAGGAAGTCTCTAACCACAGGAACAGACTCAGGAGACATAGGGTCAACACTAGTATCTCAGACATATGCTAGATAAGCTAAACACCCACGAGATAGCATCTTCCTAGCCCAAAGACAAGAAATGATCTCAGATGGTGCATGGCTAACAGAACCCTGCCACACAACCGGGGATACACCGGGCACGGCTATGGTAACGATCTTGGCATAGCAATCCAAAACTGCATGGTGAGGGGATAACCAGTCCATGCCCAGTATTACATCAAAATACAACATATCAAGTATCATCAAGTCAGCCCAAGTATCCAAATCAACAACAGATATCACACAGGATCTCACAATTCGATTCACCACTAAAGAATCTTCTACTGGGGTCGAAACAGAAACAGGAACAGACAATGGCTCACTAGCCAACCCCAAACAAGGCAGAATGTAAGTAGATACATATGAACAAGTGGATCCAAGATCAAACAAGGCATAAGCTGGCTGACAGCATATAGAAATCGTACCTGTGACTATGGCATCCGAGGCCTCTGCCTCCGGTCTCCCATGGATCGCATAGAACTTATGATGACCCCCACCTACCCAATCACCATCCCTACCACTTGCTCTGCCATGCAGGTCACCACCCCTAGCTTGACCACCACCCCGTCTAGCAAAGTGACCAACCACACCACAAGTATAGCAAGCCCCTGACGACCTACTCGATCGGGATAAACCAGCAAAACCTAAATGGCCACAATGACCTGATACCCCAGAATTTGTACATCTTGATGGCTAACCACTGTAACCTCACTAACTGCCCTGACCTTGCTCAAACTGAGAAGAAAAAGCCTGAAGTGACGCATATACCTGTTGGCTAGACTGACCCTGATGCTGCTGCGGCTTATAACCTCGGCCCCACTGGCCTGAACCTCTACCACTATGCCTAGAACCATTGTAACACCCTGATGTCGAGGCCTCTTATCTCTATCCCTAGTGTCATAATGACGCGAATCCTTAACTGTGTGGGCATAATCTGTAATAGCCTGGAATGACCGACCGCTAGAAACCAGTATCTCTGTTGGCTCTCTCAAATCTCTTCGTAACCCCTAAACAAATCTATGGACTCTGTCGGCCTCAGTAGGAATGATCATGGCTCCAAAGAGAGAAAAATTATGGAAGTGGGTCTCATACTCTGAGACAGTTATAGTATCTTGAGAAAGTCTAGTGAACTCCTCCCTCTGACCCTCTTGATTGCTCTGTGGTAAAAACTTTGCCATAAAAGCCTCATAGAACTCAGACCAAGTCAAAGGAGGAGATGTAGAAGTCCTGCAAGCAGCTTGTGCTCTCCACCATAACTATGCTGGACCCTCCAGCTGATACATAGTATATCAAACCCCGTGAGTCTCCAATAATCCTAAATTGTGCAATATCTCTTCACAGGTAGTGATAAATTCATGGGGGTCCTGACCCTGTATACCAGCAAATATCGGTGGTGCCAACCTCATAAACCTACCTAAGGCCTTCTGCTCCATCTCTGTCATAGTAGGGCGAGGAGCAAGAGGCTAGGCAACCGATGGGACTGGAACAACCTCAGTACGGGGAGCCGCAGTAGCAGGCTGCTCTCCTAAACTCTAAACACCCAGGTCTTCCCCCTGAGCGGATATCTGTGCTGCCTATGAAGGTCTCTCTCTAATCATACCCAAAAGCTGAAGTAACAAAACCTGAATATCTAAAGACTGAGTTGGGGCTGAAGCTAGCACATAAGCTGATGCTGGAACTGGTACTGAAGCTGGTGGTACCTGAATAGAGGGATGTCTATAAATCATGTCAATACTGAATTGAGATGATATGCATCTAGGCCAAAAATATCCATTCAAGTCAAACCAAAAGAGGGTGGCGTTCATCAAAACTGAAAGAAGATGACATATAGAGGGATGTCTATAAGTCATGTCAATATCAAATAGGGATGATATGCATCTGGGCCAAAGATATTCGTTCAAGTCAAAACTCAAAGAGGCTGGCATTCTTCAAAACTGAAAAAGGATGATGTATAAATGGATGTCTATAAGTCATGTAAATACCGAATGGGGATGATATGCATCTAGGCCAAAGATATCCATTCAAGTCAAAACTGAAAGAAGTTGTCGTTCGTCAAAACTGAAAGAGGATGACATATTGAATGATATCTAAAAGTCATGTCAATATCGAAAGGGGATGATATGCATCCAAGCCTAAGATATTCATTAAAATTAAAACTGAAAGAGGCTGGCATTTGTTAAAACTGAAAGAGGCTGGCATTTGTTAAAACTGAAAGAGAATGACGTATAGAAGGATTTCTACAAGGCATTTCAATACCGAAAGGAGATGATGTGCATCGAGACCAAAAATATTCATTCAAGTCAAAACTGAAAGAGGTTGTCATTCATCAAAACTTAAAGAGGATGACATATGGAAGGGTGTCTATAAGGCGCTTCGATATGGATAACCTGCAAAACTAAACTGAGGTTTTTGCAAAGGATTATTGTTGATAGCTGAAAGGGGTGTCACATCAAAATAAAGAGATTGTGATAGACAGTTACAAGGACCGTTATATCTAGAGTATCACATACGGTTACAAGGACCATCATATCTAGTTACTGATAAACTATCGCAGATGGCTACAAAGGTCATCAAAAGGATAGCATCTTCCAAGAATTAATATACATTGAGATGAGGTTTAAAAACTATCTTTCCATATTGAATTGCTTTACTACTAACAAATCCTATTTCACATATGTCAAGATCACAAAAGAGGTTGAAATTCTCAAAACAAAACCACAGGTATAGAGTACACCAAAAAGGACATTGCATAAGGTAAATGAATTGAGACATAGTTCGAGAATGAGGTATGGTAAAGAAATTATCTCCTCATGTGAAATTATGTTACTACTAACCATATTATTTTGAGATGTTGTCGAGAGAATCCGAGAGGATGAAATTCTCAAAATAAAATCACAGGTGCGGATTACACCAAAAAGGATGCAACACAACAGTGAACTTTTTCTTAGCAGCAAATAGGGACAAAGTCCGTAGAGGAATATCAAACTCTTTAGACAGGAGCATAAGAATGACTTCCACCACCATCAAACCATACCCCTATCAGAAGGCATGTGGGTATTTTCAATATTTTCAATTTCAGTTTTGCATCCAGGGTATTTCTAAATTCACATTGTAAGCAACTTCCTCTTTCTTTAAATTTTGGTGACAATACACCTAGAGCTTTGGAAATTATGTCTGTGTAAGTTCTTATTTATGAATGTGAAGTATGTCACATTCATAGTCAATATGTTACAAGACACTTTTTCATAACTCAGTATATTTGTCACTCATCTCAAACCTCAAAGGCTATAGAAACATAAGGATGTGCGTTTTCCATCGATTGAGTCAAACTACAAGCATCCCGATTCCTTGAGTGTCGGGATATGTAGGCGAGCTCTATGTTGAAAACTCGGTTGCATTCCAAACCTCCGCCAATTCTCTTATTCTCTAGCTTTTCAGTATCTTCCTAATACAAGACTTGGATAGATTTGAAATTATTTGAAAATCGTGCGTAAAATTAAGCGTCTTGAACTACAAGTAGCTTGAATTCTCATATGACCTGAGATATGTAGAAAACTCAATATCGGAGTCCGGCCATAATTACATAAAATTCGTGCTAAAACCAATCATTTTCGAGAATGAATTCATGGTCGGATAAAATTGAGAACATCAAATTCCCTTTGCCCAGGGTTCCTTGCACTCACCCTACCCAAAGGTAGGGGCAGCTGTTGACACTTAATTTTTTCCCTACACGACCTTAATTAATTTAGAGCTTCTATTATTTTTAAAATAATTTTGAGATAATTATTTTTATAAGATGAAATGATTTTCAAAATAAATTTGAGGTAATTTTATTATTCTTAGGTGGAATAAATATATTTTATATTTAATTATGTAGAATCATATGAGTTTCACTTAAAAAATACTTTGAAAATTATTTCGAATAAGAATCGCATTTTTAAGTAAAGATGTTTTATTATATCTTAAATTATTTGAAATAAGAAATTGATTGAATAATTAGTTTCTTGGTTTTGAATAAAATTGTTATATTTTATAAATAATTATTCTTAATTGTTAAATCTAGAAGCTCGTTTAATTAATTATGGACTTAATTTGTTTTATTTAAATTTTGGCCTAACTCTTTAATATATTATTTGATATAACAATATTTTAAATAATTTGATTAGCTTTTAATTTCAATTTGGCTATATTTGCAAAAGCAATGTGACCAATATTTAAACCAAACTAAAACCCCATTCTTCGGACACAGTTTAGCCCAATTCCCTGAACCGAAACGACCCACTCTCATTAAACTCTCACACTTATTTTACTCCCTCATCAGCTAGCACAAACATATACTTACACATATATATTCCCAAATATATTCTCCCAATCACTAGATGAAGGACAAAACTCATATGTGGTCCTGTCATATTCATTAGTTAATTTGGTATGGAGTTCAAACTCCTTTTCATAATCTTATTTTTGTTTTGCAAATGGGTTAGTTCCTTTTTTCTCTCATAGGGTCCAGGTTTAAAGTTTCCCCTTATCATGATTGCGTTCAAAATTTCATTCTTCCATTTCTCTGGATTTAAGTAATCAAAATCTTAACAGTAGTTGATTTGTTGTGTCCTTTGTTTACTGCATGAGGTGTTAAAAGATCAAGTTTGTGAGATTTTATTCGGTACAAACACTGCTGAAATATTGTATTTAGGAGCTAATAATATTTGAAGAGATGTGTGAATGCTCTCCTTTCTCGTTGCTTCTTGAAATTCCCTTTTTTTAAATAATGAATCTTTTTCTTGGTAGTAGCATGCAGTGATTTGGATTACATAGACATTTTTCTTGTGTGTGTGAATAAATTTAGCTTATTATTGAGTGAAAACCCGAAATGATTCAGTTCTATGTTTAGTTTTCCTTTCATTTTAACAAGGTAGTTCAAAACATCCATTCAAGATGTCTTTCTAAACAAAAGTATTGATGGCGTAGCTTCTCAAAGAAAAAAAAAGAGTGTTTTGCTTTTGCCCTTTTATGCATTTAGGAATCTCTAATGAAAAATGGTCAAATTTTGGCTAAAATAAGCTATAATTGGCTTTTCTCTTTTTCTATGTTGACAAACCTTATCCAAACAATTTGTTCCTTGTGTTATTGCATGAGTAGAATGATCTTGTCATAAAGCTTGTGCATTTATTCAAATATTTGAACCCTTAGTTGTTACATGTAATGTTGCATCAACATGTAAATGGTCAAGCCATTATTTGGAACCTGGATTTGAGATTTGATTTGTTTTCAAGATGAAGATAAGCTAATCTTAGCACTTGGTTCTTATTAAGCTCGGATTCTCTTAGAAAAGGCTAATTTCTTACATCCGTTTTGAAGTAAAAAATGTGAAAATTTGCTAAAAAGAAAATGTGTTCGGTCGCCCCTTCCTCTCTTCCCTATTTATGACTTAACAAGATTTCCCATCCTTTATTTTAATAAATAGCTTCCAAAGGTCTAATTGTTATGTCATAAGTGTAATGATGTTTAATTGATTTGCTCTCCTTTAAATTTGATTAGCTTTCATACGTTAATATATGATTGGAATTATAATTCCTTATCCCTTTTTTTTCATGAAATGTCTCCCAATGAGTCCAAATTGGAACTCATCTCCCTACATCTTCTGGTTGGGGATGCAAAGCCCAATACCTTCGAGTTAGCCTCTTCCAAAAGATCTGAAAAGGACTATCGCCAATGTCACGACCCGATTTCTCAGATCGTGATGGCACCTACAATCCCTCAGTAGGCGAATCAATTACCGTAGCTCGGAATGATTATTAATGGGCTACTACCTAACTAATATGAACAATAAGCAGAAATAAGTAGAAGTAGAATATAAAGATTAAACCACGCGGAAGCAACAACCCGAATATATACAAATGAAACTACACCAACCCCAAGACTTGGTATCGACAGTACAGAAGCTTCTGAATAGAATAAAAGTGCTAGAAGTAACCAAATGATAACTACAATTGTCTCTGAATATACAAAAAAAAGTAACAACACAAAAGATGAGATATGGTCAAGCTCCGACTTCCAAGCGCTCACCCTAATCTCGAATGTCCTAAAGCTACATGAGTCTCCAACGCGATCAATTTTTAAAGTTCAACTAATATCTGCACCAAAAAGATGTAGAAGTGTTGTATGAGCACCAAGACAACGGGTACTCAGTAGGCATCATCAGCTGACTGAGCGCATATAAGATATAAAAACGGTAAGTAGCAGATAGCAAGAAAGTAGTAACAGAAGCAACAGAGAAAGCACAAGGAACTAGCATGGAGAATAGACAACCAAGAGTTGTAAGCATACAATTCTAGCACAAAAGTTATATATAACATAGAAATACAGGTGTAAGAAAGAAGGACACACCGGAGATCCTTGAAAAAATAGTATAAATAAATAAAGAGAGAGAGAATCAGGAACATGGTGGTATACCGGTAACCTCAAGTAAAAAGGGAAAGAAGTAAAGCAATCCAACATAATCAACTAGAAGCCATAAAATAACGAAAACATACTTGAAACACTAACTTTCCAGATAAACATAAACCGGGATCATTCTCACAATTTTCAACCTAGAATGGAATAACTTAACCACAAGAACCCAGAGTTTCTACTCAGAATCAAGATAACGAACAACTTCCCATAAATCACAACTGCTCAGGAGGACACACAATGGAGCCTCTAAGATATAGGACTCACTAGCCCCTCAATACCCAAGCCCAAAACTCGGAGCCTCAACAGGCTAAAACTTACAAATTCACAAGGACCAAGGACCATAACTAGCTCTATGAAATGACAGGAGTAATATAATCTACCTACAGTCCCAACGGCCGCCCATACAACCGAGGAATGCAATCAAGTGAAAACAAACCCTCCGGTCGCCCATACAACTGGAGCGTTCACTAAACACACAACAAATATGGGTGGAATCCGAGTAAAATATGCATGATGATGTGATATGATGAATCTGTAACCAAGTATGATCGCAGTGCCGTATGTTACCCCCTCCAGTGCCCTAAAGGTCAAATAAAGGCGGGATTTATGAAAAGAGATTTCCTGAGTACCTCTCCTACATTGCACATCCATTCCCTCCGGTCACCATCATCCTGTAGCAGTTGGTTCGGAATGGTAGGGTCCATGGAGGTTTACTCGTAAACCACATACGAACACAAAACTCAATATATCTCAATAGTCGGGATATCGTAGTACATGCTCGAATTCAATCTGAGTCTATATTAGTAGTAATCTCAATAACCCCAATCATGGGTGCCCGGAGCGTATCCAGGTCTAAAGAAGTAGTTATGTCTCAATAACCCTCATCGAGGGTGCTCGGAGCATATCTGGGTCTAAAACAGAAATCAAGTATCGAAATCCCTAAATAGGGTGCCCGGCTCGTATCCGGGTATAAATCTGTAGAAAGCAATGTCTAGTGCTATGGCCCAGCCACGCCTAGTATAAGAATAAAGACCAGTAATCAAATCACCGTAGTATCCTCTATACTCTGAGATGTTTTATAAAATTCAGTTTAAAAGCCCTTTCAAAGTCATGTACCGAAAATTGACCCTCGGGGCCATGCAAAGTTTAGAAAATCAATCATATTAGGCCCGAAGCCAAATCTATAGTCAAACATGCAGGAAAAACCTTTTCATGTATGATATGCTCGCAAACAATAGAGTAGCCCAAAAATGGCTCACAAATAATTCCTATCGACCCTGCACAGTCTCAACAGCTCTACAACAATCATAACCAGCCTAAAAGGATATCTCTATGTCCGGGATTCGTGAAATTTCCCAAATAACCCACAATCTATGTTCCAGAGTCAAAACAAGGCCACACAGGACCACAAGGGTAATATATGTTACTGATACAAATACTACAATCAGTGTACAAAATAAATCGACAGAAAAGGCAGACAAGGTCTTGGGTACCAACCTATAACAACCCATCCAAGGATACTACTTAATGCAGTTATAGCCTATATACACAGAGTCTAGGTAGGGAAATCATAACCTACATGTCATCCAATGACTAGGTGTAGGAACGGTGTTGTCCAGGCTCGAACTGCTCCGAGAAGCTCCAATTCGCCAAAATACTATCAACACAATAATCTACACATTAATACAAGACTAACGATACCCATAATGCCATAAATATAACCAGGAAAAAATTCGGGTCACAAACGGGCTCGTGGGCCCTGCAACTCAAAACTGGAAACGAAAAACACCAAAGGGTTCCTTACAATCTCAAGAGCACATGCTCAAAATTTAAGCAGAAATAGACATGAAATGGGGCTCAAAAATAACCCGACCATTTAAGAATTCAGAGCGAGTTTAATGAATGAAAATTGGAAATTAACAAGAAGGCTTACCAAATTAAAGACGGGAAAAAGCTCACAAAGCAATGGTGCAGCTACTCCAAGAAATTGATGTCCAAAAGTGAGAAAATGTTGCTTTGGGAGCTGATGTTAATGGTGGAAACGAGTTGGGGAAATTTAATGAAATAGAGGATAGAAGAAGAAATTTAAAAGCTGCCAGATACCGTAATTGCTACACTTTTATTGCAATTGCAGAGGCACGGATATATAGTGACCTCCGCAAATGCGGAGTAATCACCGCAAATGCTGAACTTTGAGATTTTGGCCAAAATACCGCAAATGCGGCCAAAGTACAACAAATGTGGCAAAAATACTGCAAATGCGACATTTAACCGCAATTGTGGTGGCCGCAAATGCGGTCAAATTCCGCAATTGCAATTGCGGACCTACCAGACACAACAAAAATCAGCAACAACCAAAACTTCTACGGGGCATTTTGGGCATAATTGGAACTCGATACTCAGAAACCAATATTGCTATTAGAGTGGAAACAATGTTCCGGACTCAATGGAATCGACAAAACTTCCATATGAGGTCGTTTTGGTAGAATGTTGACCCAAGTCAACACTAGCTAACATCAACCAAACATCCAAAATGAGTTCGGATCACTCGGGACCCGAACCAACCAACTACCTAACACAATCTCCGCATTCTGGAACTAACAACGCTGATGGAATTTCCATACGAGGCCATCTTCTCCGAATGTTGACATAAGTCAACCAAACAAGCCCAACTAGCATGAAAACACTGAATGAGAGAGAATTCCAAGCTCAAAAGCTCCCGGATACCGACCAAAGTCCACGCTCTGGAGCTAACGAAACTGTCAAAATTTGATTTCGAGCATGTTCATTAAGAATGTTGATGGAAGTCAACGATTTCAAAAGCCTAAAGCTCTAAAACAAGGAACGAACAAAAAGACCAAGCAAACAGCTCGGGTACCGAACCACTAGTCCCAGTAAGCCATAAATGACTTGGGGTCTCTACAAGCAAGATCTAATGATACAAGAAAGGCGAACACGCGTAAATGACCGAGAGGGTCATTATATCATCTACTACTAAAAAGACTTTCGTCCTGAAAAGTCGGGAAAGAAGGAAAGACTAGAGATTGAAAGAACAGTGGATACAAAGCCCACACTACTCTCTCGGATAACTCAGGTAGCCTCCTCGACCAGATGGCACCCAACAGAACGGAGCCAAAGAAAAATACCAAGCCTCAACTCCTTGTTAGCCAAGCTATATTCCAAACTCAAACTCCAAGACACCAAGGGTCTGCCAACCCAAATTGAACCTCGAAAGTCTCAACAGTAAGGCAAAGACACAACACCGAACTAGAGAATCAAGGCGACTAACACACAGAAGTCGAATCATTGAAACCACAAACAGGTTTACCAGAAAAGCCATCAACCCAAAACTCTAACTCATGAACCCACTGATCCGCAAAACCATTTTATTCTTAACTGAATCCTTTTGCACCACAAACAGGAAGTTGCATACAAGTCGAACACTCAAACCACCCTCTAAGCATCAACTGACACACCGGAGATCCATAGTTCCCGCTTATACTCTACCACGAATGAAGTCACCCTTTTTACTCAAACTCTTCCCAAACCAAGCTATAGCCTACTAGACTTTGCCATCCAAGATAACAATCTGAAGCATATCATCAAAAATTTGAGTTACCTGCCCCAACTAACCATCAACAAACGAATGAATGCTTTTGCTTACATCAAATATGAAAACTGAACCCAGCTGAACCAACCATCTGAACCCGACTAAACTTTGCACACCATGGTTAGGAAGTACATGAATGAATACCCTGTGTTGACGGAGAAACTTCCAAACTGCAGAACGAACCCAACTGTTGCACCGTATCGAGTCTGTGTCAACTAGAAGAAAATGAACCAGGGAAACCTACCCAACATACCCAAACCAAAACCAAGCCTCTGCTAGGATTGTGGTAAGACTACCACGAAGCTCGTAACCATCACTAAGCCGCCAACTCTAAGAAGTACTGCTGCTACTCCAAATACGCAAACACCATTTAGATTTGAAATTGCTTTACAAATCCCAACTCGAGAAGGAGTCTACCATACCACGAATATTAAGTCAAAACACCCCAAAGGCAACGAAAAAAAGTGTTTGGGGTTCACGGTCTCAATCTATCTATAGATATTTTTGCATATACCTTCAACTCATCCCTTTAGCTCAAAACCATTCCGTCTACTGTATCTATACACAAACCAACCATCATGATGCATACAACATACCAAACAACTAGTACACAATGCCCGAGTCTAACCAACACTGAACACCAGATAAAAGATAATCCTAGAGGAATCAACTAAACAAGCTTTCAAACTCTCGATAAACGAATAGTGACCACCAGTCTCTAAGAATCATTATAACTCAAAATATCCTCGCTAGCCTCAACCCGCACAACTTGATCACATAAAGCATACACCACTGCTAAATCTCAAACTTACACCACGGAGTCTATCCAAACTTGGTAGAAGGAATCTCGTACTATCTAGAACACCACAAAAATCTAGAAGTCCAGTCTAACTGAAAGGTTAGCCAAGGACTAGGTTTCCAAGGCCAACTGTCACTACACAACTAAAATGGGGAAGCTAAGTTATCTGAACTCATTACCTTCCAACCTAAGAAGCTGCAACTGAGAAGAACCAACCATGAACCATCCGAAGTAGTTTGCCAACCCACTATTCTGAAACTCAACCTCAATTGCCGATTAATGCCCCTATCAAAACTCATAAGTAGACTCGTCCACCATCAAAGAACACTAATAGAGCTGGAGCCAACTAGGCCATGAATACCCAATTTGCCCAATCCGTAGATGCTACTGAAAACTCAAACCAATCGAAGGAAAATCCATTACAATCTATAAACGGCCAAATAAAATCACCAACACATAACCCAAAGCCATCTCTCAGTCGTCACCTCAGTCAGCTACTAGAACACACAAGCACGAGCAAGGAGTCATCACCCTTCTTTTACAAACCAAACAAAACCCTTTCCAAGGATACACTAATTCCACAAATTCTTTCTCAGAAGACTCTAGAGTTGTTTCCTTAGCTCCTACAACTCTTACTGGCATACTTAGCCAAAATTCCATAGTCAAACTCAACCAGAGAAGTACGATCGAAAATCACTCCAACTGGAACTGGGGAAAACAATAAGACAACCCAACTGAATAAGAAATTGAGGGAGACTAGGGGAATAACCCACATACCTGCCAACCTCCTAAATAAACCAAATATAGAGGGTCAATTCTAATCACCTAAAAACAAGACCAATATATGCATGCTAGCATAACCGATACCTCTCAACCCAAAATGAGAGCTCAAAATCTGACACAATCACCGATAATACCAAACTAACACAAGAACTTCTAGCAATGCTAGAAAATAGCCTAGGCATCAAACATCTAGGACCTCTCAAAAGGAAAGACTCAACACAAGTCTAGAGTCACAACAAAATAGGAAAAAACCCAACCAAAAATAGACTAATAAGAACTACCCATGAGCTTCAACTCCGAGTAAACACCTATCAAGGATAACTCACCCATCCACTACTAAGGAATAAATTACCAAGAAAATAATGCACAAACACTATATCTCAAGTAGTGACACAACTAAATAAGTAGCAGGTAGGCATATAAGCATATAAATGATAGAAGGGAAAGAACCGTATCGCGAATAGTACTATAACAAGTCAAAGGTAACAAAAGCATTACCTGGAGAATCGATATCACGAACCTCTACCCCTGGCCCACCAAGAGGGGCATCATACTGATGGGGTCTTACTCTGGACTAGGTAGTTGAAGCTGACGGCTCAACCATCCCACGCTGGGGATAATCCTTTGAATAGTGGCCAACCACCCCACACATTATAACAACTACGCCGATTGGAACATGTAATCATAGGGCAATCCCTAAAACAGTGGCCATACTCCACCGAACTGAAAGCAAAACCCGTGGAATAAAGTCGGATGGGAAGATCTCGCTGAACCGACTACCACAACCCACATAATTTGAATGCAAACCTCCAAAAGTCTAACCCATACCATGTCTACTAATCACAACATGCCCTATACCACTACCCTCCAAAACCTGTGGAGCAACTGAAACTGGCCTGGTAGATAAGAAGCAATAGAACCTATCTCTGGTGAAGAATCTCTTACCTCGAGTCTGAGAACCTCAGAAACTATCCTGGTGATGACATTTCTTAGCACTACTTCTATAAGCCTCACGACATAAACCCTCAATATCCCAAGCATGATCTACTACATGAAAGAAGGTAGTCCCAACTGTAACCAAGTGCTCGGTCACTAGATGAAGCCGTGAATCAAACCTACCAACAAAGCTCAGAACCCTATCAAACTCTGATGGCACAGTCCTAGAACTACGCCTAACCATCTCATGAATTCTCGCCTCATAGTCCAACACTGACATACAACCCTGCTAGAGAACTGGAAGTTCAACCCTGACTGAGGCACCACCCAAAAAATAGAGTACTAAAACATCCACCAGAAAACTCAGAGTCCTAGCCACGGTGTTCTGAAATATTGGCATAGCTATGAATCTAATCGGAGGTTGGGTTGGTCCCACACCCTTTATCTGTTGTGATAAACTCTCACTCGGAATTCCTGGCACTAACAGAAGCACTGAAGCAACAGGCACAGAAGCCTCAACACCAACCGCTGTCGAACTTGTCTTAGGCATCTAAGAAGGAATGAAACAACCAAAGTTTACAAGTCAATAAAGCCAGGAACGCACGATAAGGAGCCAAGAAGATGAGACTTTACCTAATAATGCACTGTAGCCTCCCGCAGATAGGATACAAATGCCATCGTTCCGATCCGTGATAGTCTACTTAGACACTTGCTTATGTACCATGAGATCGGTGAACCTGGCTCTGATACCAATGTAATGACCCTTCCGGTCATTTCCACGTATAAGTTTGGAAGTCAAGCGAATCGACAAAAGTAATCGTAAGATCTTTAACAAAATTTTCTGAACTTTGGGTCAATGTCTCGGGGCTTTTCTCCCAATATATAAAGAGTTAGAAGTCCCCCGAAATACCAAATCGAAGGTTTACGAGTCTAGTTTCCAACGCACAAAACCTCACGTCCAACTGATCTCGGAGTAAAGAGTTATGACTGTTTTACCGCGGACTGTCTGGCAGAAAACGGGTTGCGAATCGGGTCGCGAACCGGGTCGGGTTAAACGCGATTTAAGCCTCGACTTCACGTTTTAAAATGCCATTTCAGTTTCGAAACAGTGATAAAAAATAAGGGAGGATCCCGAGAGAATTCTTGAGTATCGAAATCGTGCGTAGGCGAATTACGAGCCTAAACTTAAGAACCTTATTAGCATCGTGCGTGTATTTGAAAATACGTTATTTAAAAGTTGAATTTGGTAAAAATTATATTATTATACCCTTTAAAAAATATATTTGATACGATATAAGTGTATACGTATTTATTTTATAAGGTTTTTATACTCCGTAATATTTTAACGGAGATAGTAAATTTAGCTATGTTGGAATTTATTATTATAATATAGTAGGTTTTATTGGAAATAATTTTCTATCAATTATGGTATATTTAAAATATTATATTTGTTTTATCACGAATTTATACAATACCCGAATATTTATTTAACGGGATGGAAATTATTTTGGGGACACCACCACTTCCACATGGAAGTGGTGGGAGTGGACAGCAAGTGGGTTAGGCACTTAGTGCTGCCACTAAGCACAGCACCAAGTACCTTTAATAGAATATATATGTTGCTAAAGGTTGGCAGCAAGGTGTTTATATATAGAAAACATTTATACATTTGTTGCTGTTACTTTTTACTACAACCTTCATTTCCTTTCTATCCTAACATGTGCATATGCGAGCAAATGGATGAAGGGAATTGGTAGAACTAATTTAGTGTTGTGGTTATATTAAATTTGTTGAAGAAAACCAATGATCTACATCAAGTTATTCCGTCCCAAATTTGAATCCGATTCCGATTTAGTTTTGGATTTTCTCGGAGTGGTTCGAGCTTGGACATCGTTGTTCCAGCAGCTTGTCGTCGGACGATAGGTAGGTTACGGTTTATTTTCCCTAGACTCCGTATATATAAAATAAAATTGTATTATGGCATACCTTGGTTGTTTATAGGTTGGTACCACAGACCTCGACCGCTTTATTCATATCCGCCTACTTTTATTCCTCCGTTGTTTGTAGTATTTGCCATTATATTTTATTTACCCTTGTGGTCCTGTGAGGCCTTATTGACTCTGGAACATAGAAGGTGGGAATTTGGGAATGCCCGCGAGTCCCGGGCATAGAATTATCCTTCTAGGCTGGTTATGCTTGCTGAGTAGCTGTGGGCCTGTGCAGGGTCGATAGGTTGATTGTAAGCTGCTGGGCAGCTGTTGTGTGTGATCATATCATTTCCATGCATATAAAGAGGTTTTATCCCTGTTTTACAGTGGTTTTGG